>JAGFNQ010004667.1:0-19405 GCA_024364735.1 Boesenbergia rotunda
GAAAACAGTGGGAGTGGGATTGAACTTGATGAAGTTCAAGAAACTCCAATAGACATCACAGAGACACCTAGTCTAGGCCCACAACCGATAATTCATAGTGATGAGCTATCAGTTGAACCTAAAACTACACCTCCTCTTCGTAGGTCTGATAGGACACGCAACATTCCAGAGAGATACGGATTTCTCGTAAGTGAATCGAATGACGTGTTGCTCATTGGCGATGACGAACCTATCAGTTATGAAGATGTTCTGAAAAATTCAGAAAGGGACAAATGGCTTGAGGCCATGAAGTCGGAAATGGATTCCATGTATGAAAATCAAGTATGGGACTTGGTTAACCCACCTGAAGGGATTAAACCCATAGGGTGCAAGTGGGTTTTCAAGAAGAAAACCGACATGGAAGGTAATGTTGTTACCTTTAAGGCTAGATTAGTGGCAAAAGGGTATCGTCAAAAACAAGGAGTTGATTATGACGAAACCTATTCGCCAGTAGCTATGCTTAAATCCATTCGGATGCTCCTAGCCATAGCAGCTCATTATGATTATGAGATATGGCAAATGGATGTGAAAACAGCTTTCCTTAATGGAAACCTACTTGAGGATGTATACATGATACAACCTGAAGGTTTCACATCGGTTGATAAACCAAGGTATGCAAGCTTCGACGATCCATATATGGATTGAAGCAAGCATCAAGGAGCTGGAATATCCGTTTTGATGAGACAATCAAAGAGTTTGATTTCTCACAAAATCCTGACGAACCTTGTGTGTACAAGAAGGTTAGTGGGAGTGCAGTCGTATTCCTAGTATTATATGTCGATGACATCTTACTTATAGGAAACGATATATCAGTTTTACAGACAGTTAAGATTTGGTTGTCCAAAACTTTCTCCATGAAAGACCTGGGAGAAGCAACTTATATCCTTGGGATTAGAATCTATAGAGATAGATCAAAACGGTTGCTTGGTCTTTCGCAGTCTACATATATAGACCGAGTGCTAAAAAGGTTTAGCATGTCGGAATCCAAGAAAGGTTACCTTCCCATCAGGCATGGGATCAACCTTTCGAAGTCTATGTGTCCGCGCACAGAAGACGAGAGGATTAGCATGAATAAGATTCCCTATGCATCCGCAATAGGATCTATCATGTATGCTATGTTATGTACTAGGCCCGATGTATCGTATGCTCTGAGCGTCACGAGCAGATACCAATCTGATCCAGGAATGGATCATTGGGCGGCTGTTAAGACAATCCTTAAGTACTTAAGAAGAACTAAGGATGTATTTCTAATATATGGAGAAGGAGATTTGAAAATACGTGGGTATACAGATGCCAGTTTCCAGACGGATAAGGATGACTCCAAATCGCAGTCTGGATACGTATTTACTTTGAATGGAGGCGCAGTAAGTTAGAAGAGTTCCAAACAAGACACTGTAGCGGATTCTACCACGGAAGCGGAATATATCGCAGCTTCGGAAGCAGCAAAGGAAGCAGTCTGGATCAAGAAGTTTGTCTCCGAACTTGGCGTGGTTCCAACCATTGATGAAGCAGTGCCGGTATACTGCGACAACAATGGAGCTATTGCACAAGCAAAGGAACCAAGGTCTCATCAGCGATCCAAACACGTGCTTCGACGCTATCATCTGATCAGAGAGATTATAAGTAGGAATGACATACAAATTGAGAGAGTTCCCACTGAAAGGAATATAGCGGATCCTTTAACTAAGGCCTTGCCTCAAAGCAAGTTTGAGGGTCATGTTAGAGCCTGTGGTATTGGATACCGTAGCGATTGGCATTAGGCCAAGTGGGAGTTTGTTAGTGATATGAGAGAAGTGTCCTAAGGCAATCGCCTTATGATGTAAACATTTATTTTATTCTGTGATAATTCACTATTTGAGTATACATGTTTTGTGTATTTGATTGGGATCTTAAACTCATCTACTGAATGTCCGCAATACAACTCACAGCATAAGAGAATTTGTGATGGGATCACAACTAGTGATTATCTCTAATGTGCAATTGTGAAGTATTGAAATTATCCCTAGTCGATGAATTGATAAAAATGGACACTATCAATTCTGTTGAGACTAGCATGGGTTATTCTCTAATCAGCTGATTCTCACTAGCTGGTGACATTGGGATGTCCGGAGATAAACATGGATGCTAGTTAAGGGAACTAGTTCATTGGAGTGACTGGCTGTAAGACTTCATATGGGAATCTACATGTAGATATGTCAATGAAGATCTTACTGCGGCTTAAGTGCGATGTTCCTTTGACTTGCGGTGTTCAAGTCATCTTGGTCATGGAGACTTATACTTTGACATCTTAAGCAGGCATCTCCAAGGAGGTGTGGACCCAGGATGATTGGGTATAAGCCGAAGTGCCCGAAGATGTTTGAACAGCCTACAAAGGATTCACCACTCCTTGCGAGGAGATGTATACCCAGGCCTATCGTCGGATTGTTACTCAAAGCCTCTGGCCAGAGCATATCATGTTAAGAGTACGAGTCTCTTAAATACATGAGAGTAATTAGAAATCCAAAGGACGAGGAAGACACTACTTGGGCTAGGTGTGACGTAGTCAGCCTAGTGGGGACTGACACCATAGACCGTGTCCTGAACCAAGTGGGTATAAGGTGGTGAAGGGAATGAGGCACGATTCATTAGAGCTGCTGAAGGGTTTCAGAATAATTTCTTCTGGGGTCAAACCGTTGATCTTTCGATTAATTGGGGATCATGATGTACTACTAGGTGCCACTCATGATCGTTCTATAATTAATGGGTTAATTATAGACGGCCAACATAAATCGAAAGCCTATTTAGTCACACGCAATACGAGTAATCCGAGGGATTTAAAACGAGTTGAAAATTGGATTTTCCGATCAAGAGAAACGAGTCGAATCTGAGTTAATCAGAGGCGCAATGGAAGCTAAAATGGCTAAGTCTTTTGAAGGCTTTTTGGGCGAATTAAATGAGTTTAATTCGCGACCGGTTCGGGTTGGTTTGGCCGGCCAAAGGAGGTGCTAACCCTCCTTGTGGTGGCCGGCCATTAAAGGAGATTAAACCAATTTAATTGGTTTAATTAATAAAATAAACCTAGCGCGGTTTGTTTTATAAATTATGGATAAATAAATTTGTATAAAGAAAATTTATATAAATAAATTTGTAGAAATTTATTCTTTTTATGGAAGTTAAAATAATCCATGAATTGGTTTATTTTAATTTTATAAAATCAATTATGAATTGATTTTATCATAATAAGAAAGTTTATAAATTTCTTATAAAATTTATTCCATAATTTAAAGAGAAGAAGAATTAGTTTTATTATAAATTAGTTTATAATAAAACTTGGTTTAAACGGAATAATTAGTTAAGAAAATTTATAGGATAAATTTCTTATAACTAATTCCGTTTAGAGGGAGACTTAGCAAGGAGTTGCTACTATATAAAGGACCCAAAGGCTAGCCCTTTATTTGTAACATCAATCAATTAATCAAGAGATTAATTATTCTCTCCCTCTCTCTCTTCTCTTCTCCTCTTCTTCTCCTTCCCATTAGGGCCGGCGCCCTTCCTCTAGAATTAGGGCCGGCGCACCAAGCCTTCCTCCAAGGGTGAAGTTGGCGTGAGCTTTCAAGGAGAAGGAGAACCCGAACGCGAAGAAGAAGAAGCGGATAGCGACTCCTCTCTTCTCGGAATTCGATTCCGTTACTTCGTTGGTTAGTTTTCCTAATTTTTCTCTTGTCTTTCTAGTTGTGCCTTCCGAGAATCTAGTAGTTCTCGTCGGCACAAAACTCGTGACTTTGCAAAGTCATCCCGAAGAGAACTCGGCGTGGACGCGAATAGAGGCGAAGCTTCCAAGGGACGCTACGGTTGGATCTCGTCCCTTTCTTCAAGTTACGCGAGGTATAAAAGTAAATTAGTTTACTTTTCCGTAAAATATTATTGCATGATTATGTCGATACACTATAAGGTTGCATGCTAGATACGAAGTTAAAATAATTCAGGAAATTATTTTATGCAAACTCTTCCGCTGCACGTAAAAATTTTAAATTTTACGAACTCGTATCCTTGTCGACATGCACCCGGTCCCAACAGCTGTGTTAGTGTCTGCTTGGTTTGCTCTCTTTCTCTATTTTGTTCTTTCTGTTGTGTTTGTTCCGCTGCTAATCTGATCGCAGAATGATAACTTCAAAAGAGCCAAGATTTGGTGTCTGGCTACATTCACCACCCCCCCCCCCTCTATAAGCCATCCAAGCACCAACATATTTGAGGTATTTTGGCATTAAATTTGAATCTAATTTTATAAGTTTCGAATGATCATGGACCTAAATCAGATTGGATCAAACATGAGTTCAGAATTGGCTTTGATCAAGGGGATCAAGAGATGGATCAATGCGGGCCGTCCGATCAAGAAACGGGATGATCTGAGTCATTTGTCAATTTATGATCAATCTGAGTTTAAGATAGAGTTAATCATGGCCACAGATCAAGATCAGAAAGTTTGGTCCAAATCAGAAGTCATCTGACCGTTGGATCAAGCTCGAGAGGGTCTAAGCCGTCCATTCAAAGATCAGGGGAATCTGAGCCATCCATTGCAGATCTGGTCGATCCAAGCTGAGGAGGAGTAGATCCTGACCATTGATGAGATCTGGAGAGTTTGGACTCAATCCGAGAAGATCCTACCGTTGGATGAGGCGAGGATGATCACAGCCGTCCATTTTGAATTGCAGTTAATTAAATCAGAAAATTTCTCCGCCCGAGCTCGTCATCGCGAATTCTATTTCCAATTCACCGTTCATCGTCTTTCTTCAAGTTTTCTTCTCCGTTCGCGCGGCTACATCAGGTTTGAGCTTTGTTCAAGTTTCCGAATCGTCGGGATCGCGTCTCCGTGAGGTTTTCAGACCAATTTGTCGCTGAGAGGAGCTCAGGTGAGGGTTTCGCTAGAGTTCTACTTCTCTTGATCGATCCATGCTTAATCGCCAATCTTCATCAATCGGAGCATTCGGAGGGGTACTCTGAAGAGTTCTGAGGGTTCCTGAGCCACCATTGCAATCCCACGCATCAAGTATGAGGAGATCGGAAGAATGATTCAGCTGAACACCAATCTGAAGCTGAATTGATCGCCGTAATCAAATCTCTGCTGATTTGTCAATCTAGGGGGTTCCTAGCTGATTCTTGTGTGACGGCAAGAAGGATTTGAATTAAGGGAAGGATTTGATGTTTAGTTTCTATAAACTCTATTTCTGAATTCATCTCTGTAGATTCTATTTTAGTTGTATCAGTTCACTTTCAGAAACTGATCGATCTGTTCGATCGATCAGATAAGCCACTGATCGGTCTGTTTAACCAATCAGGTAGTGATCTGATCGGTCTGTTGACCGATCAGGCAGTTCTCTATTTCAATTCAGCCTGTTTCCTGTATTCAGCTTTGTTTCAACATTTCATTTCTGAAGTTAGTTATAGATTTTATGTTTTTCTGCATTTGATATCAGAATTTGAATTGCAATCTTATAGTTTTGCATTGAATTACTTAGTTTTCAAATAGGATGAGTTTAGTGTTGCAATTCCCTAATTTCATTTTGCTTTAGCTAATTCTATTTCATTTCAAACTGTATTTTCATTCCTTATTGCAAAACAAACCCCCATTTTAATTGAAAACCCAAAACTTAGAAAACGACAACATTCAAGCTTGGATTAAGCACACTTAACTAGTCCTTGGAAAAATACGACTTGAGGCCCCTATACTACATTTAGCCTTGTGAGATTAAGGGTTTTCAACTTATAAATATCTAAATTTGAGGCTTATTCGTGACACTTGTTATTGGGCCACACCATATATCTCTCCCAAGCTCCGTTTTACTTTTGCTATGTTATTGCTTTGATTATATTTATCATTACATGTTGATAATTAATTATCATGAGTTAATTATTTGTTAATTAATGTGATAATTAATTTTTGTCATGGATCCCGATTATAAACACGAAAACCGGTGATCCATTCATCGTCTTTTCTGCGGTTAATTAATCCGGAAAGTTACAAGGCCTTAACCTTGGTTTTGGCTAAGTTGTAGCTTGGATTAACTAACACGACGACGAGACGGTCGTTGGGAGACGGGTCTCTATTCGGATTAAATTTTAATCCATAGACATAGAGAGGTCTCTCAGGTTCAACCCCGTGGTTGCTTGTGAAACCGCCAAGCCATACTCAACAGCCATGTGGTTGTAAGAGTGCAGCAACGACTGTGGGATCGGTGGCATCGATAGGGGGGTGAATATCGACTCGAACTTTTTCCTAGAACTTCGTCGTTCGATCAAATCAGAAAATTAATATGCAGAGGAATAATAAATAAAGAAAAAAAGCAGTAGATACGCGGGATTTATTTACTTGCTTCCCACCCACCCACCCCCCCCCCCCACCCCCACCCCCAAGGTCAGTACATCCAAGGCCTATGTACTCGGTGTGAGTTCACTATTGGTCTCCTTTCTGGAATTTTTGAAGGCGGCGAAACTCCATCTTACAGTTTGAAATGCAAGAACAAATATAAAGAATAATTACAACTTATAAATTAAAAGCAAACCAAACAAACTCGATGATCCCGGCCAATCCGGAACTCCGTAGCGTCGCGCACTTCCTCCTGGAGCCTCCTTGTGTTGGTGCCAGAAGCACCAAAGTCGAACCTATATTTTGACAATGGCATAGGGTTCAGAAGTTAAGATTTGGTTGTGATCTAACAAAGTTACTAAGTGTGCAGGAAAGTCCTAGGTACACTAGGCACTATGTCCTGGTTCTTTGAATTAGGCACTAAGACCTGGTCGAGGACTGGGCACCGAAGACCTGGTGAGTGAAGCTGGGCACTAAGACCTGGTGAGTGAAGCTGGGCACCGAAGACCTGGTAAGTGAAGCTGGGCAAAAGTCCAACCGGAGGAGCCGGTTGGCAAAAAAGTAAATTCTCCCGAGAGGAGTAGGTGAGGACGTGTTCCCCGTAGGAGGAAACATTAGGCGTTGGTTCGACCTAGGGTTCCATTTGGGAGACCCAAAGTCAAAACCAAGACAGCTTAGGCTGTAAAGAATGTCTAACATATCATACATTTGCTTCTTGTGTTTTGGAACTAACCCTGGTTGCAGAAAATGAAGGGACGCTGTTTCTGCAGTTCAGGCGCCTCATTGGAACTAGGCGCCTCACTGGGCTAGGCGCCTGTAAGGATACAGGCGCCCCAGTGCAAGGCCAAACGAAGCCATCGAAGCAAACTGCCACAAAAGCCTATGGACCAAGTTAAGCTAGGCGCCTGTGTTAACACAGGCGCCCCAGACATCTAAGCGTTGACCGAGCCTGCGGATTAGAGTTCGCGCAGGAGAGGCCACGTGTAGGTGCCCCCTTCAACACAGGCGCCCAGGAAACGATTATAAAACGGGGTTCACCCCCAAGGCTTCAGAACAACTTGCAAATCTCGCTTTCAACACTTTCACTTTAGCACTACGCTCCGGCACACTCTGCATTCACGATTCAGTGCCGACGATGACCCGCTGCTCCAAAATTTCATCCACTTCGGTCGTCGATGAAACCGTTAATTTTCTTAAGTGTTGTAACTTCTTTTTCCGATTCTATATCTGTACTCGAAACTGTAATCATTTCCACGAATATAGAATTGTCCAACGTAAATGGTCAAGGACCGTGGGCCTTAAAGTAGGAGTCGACCGCGACTCCGAACTAAGTAAAACAAATCGTGTTAGCGACATTGCTTTACTATTTCCGCTGCGTATTTCTCTATTTTATCCGAAATTTTTAAATCGATATTCACCCCCCCCCCTCTATCGGGCGCCTGAGCCTTAGGGCGCCTGATACCATTCAGGCACCCTGGAAGCTCTTCCCAACAACCTATTTTCTTGCGTTTGCTCTCCTATCTTGCCTCCAACTCTAGGTACCTACTGTTAGTAGGAGCCCTAGAGCCAATTATGTGATGATTGACTAGGGACATTTTATATCATATTCTATCATTAATAAAGACATGTTTGGTTATTATACTTACTTTGTATTCTGTGCCGAATAACTAAGTATAATAATGTCCATGTGTAGTAGGTTCTTATCTACATTTTATCGATTGGTCGAGGAAGGCCCTATATAAAGGACCCTCGACCAAGGCCCTATATAAAGGACCCTCGACCAAAGCTTCAGAACAACACATCAATTCACTCAACACCTCAAAGCTCTTCTGCTCTCGTGCCTTGCTCTGGAAACCCTCCAACTCGAGCCGACGACGTCCCGCTGCTCCGAAAAAGTCGATCTACTCCGGACGTCGGTAAAGAAGAGTGTTCTTTTATTTACTGCACTTATCTTTGTAATCAAATTTTGTAAACCTTTTTGCGCCTATATAGAATTGCCCTAAGTAAACGGTCAACGACCATGGGCCTTGGAGTAGGAGTCGACACAGGCTCCGAACCAAGTAAACCTCCCGTGTTTGCGTTGTGTGTTTTTAACTTCCTCTATGCAACTTCTCTTAGTTTTCAAATCCGAAAGTTTTCAGATATTCTCCCCCCCCCCCCTCTATCGGTTTTCTCGATCCAACAAGTGGTATCAGAGCGGGGAAGCTCAAATTTGGTGCAACCACCAATTTGAGAGTTTTTTGGATTTACGAAATTTTTTAATTTTCTTTTCTTTTTGTTAATCAACACCACTCGATCAGTCTCGCTTTTTATTTTAAAATAAATAATATCTGTAGGTGTATTTACCATAAGTCTGAATTGATAAAATAAACAATTTTTGAAAATTTGTCATAAATTTTTTATTATTATTTTAATATTTTTCTCGAAATTCGTGCTACTTTAATTCGAGCAAAATTTTTCCCAAGCATTAAAATCTTACTTTTTTATTATTAATCAGAATTGACAAAATCATCATTCTCAAAAATTTATCATAAATTGTTTTTATTATTTTATTATTATTTCGCCTCGAAATTCGTGTAATTTTTTTTGGGCTATTTTTTTTCTTCTCCCGCACTACTAATCCAAGACCAAGTCTTGGTACATTTCTATTTTCTCTTTTTGTGTACAAGGTATAATCTAAATGGCCAACCAAGAGTGGAATAGTGTCCGTCCACCCCTATTCTATGGCGAGAACTTCAGAACCTGGAAGGGTCTAATGGAATCCCACCTAAACACCCATCTGGATTTATGGATGATGATCCAAACAGGATTTTCAGTACCTACAGAAAATGGAAAGTCGATCGCCTGGGATAAACTGGATGAACCAACTCTAAGGAAGATTGAGGCAGATGCAAAGGCGACTGCAATCCTGCAATGTGGCCTAACCAATGAAGAATTGAAGCGGGTCGGATCCTTCAACTGTGCCAAAGAGATGTGGGAGAAGCTAATCAACCTACACGAAGAGTCAGCACCCGACTTCAAAGTTGACTCTGAATCAGAAGATGAGATAGAATCCATACTTGACTGCGAATTCGAGCCAGAGTCAAAAGACAAAGTGACTGAGACACAAATGGTAACCAATTTTGAATTTGTTCCAAAATTACAATTATATAATCAGACTGATACTATAATGGTCGAGGAAGGTATAATTTCAAGTGCAGGGAAAACTCCAAAGAAGAAGCTTCAACCTGTACCCGAGTCCGACTCAGACTCGAAATCAGAAGACAATGAAGAAGATCGACCCACACTGGTCCGATTAGCTCGTGATCATCACAAGAATACTAGACAAACGATCGGAAAAGGTAAGTTTTTAATATTTGAAAATCTAATATTTATTTCAAAGAACGTAATTAATTCATATAAATTAGTTAAGATTAATACGTTAGAAAACTTAATTCACAACCATGCTATTTTTGAAAATCCAGAGTTTTATTTCGATTATGATATAACTTAGATCAATTTTTTCTTGTTTGCTTTAATTGAGTGCTGCCTTTTATTTTATTTTATGTTGCTTAGAACTAGAAATGGTTAAGGACCTGATTAATTGAAACATGAAAAACCTAGTATTAGGACAAGGTTTGATGATAGTACGTTAGGGAAACCTGACTAAGGAGTCAAGTAGGGTAAGGAGTACCCTATTTGGTCTTTTTATTCCGGTGGAACTAGCCGAAGCTACCTCTCCGAATCCTAAGCTAGTTAGACCAAAGTTTCTCAGAAAGCAATTTGAAAATAAAATTTCTTTAAAAGGCTTTGTCTAGGAAAGGGTTGTTGATCCAATAAGGCTACGGCCAAAGAAGGCCTCTGTGCCTCGCCAAGACCTGGAAGCCGATTATCGAAACTTACTTTCAAATTGTCATTTGTTAAACTTGAATCTAACACAAGCTTCAATCAAATCATAGCTTTTAATTTTAATTAAAAGATAAAATTTAATGCATCTCACAAAACAGTTAAGGATATCCTGTTTTGTCACTTAGAAATGGATAAGATGCTTAGGACCTAAAAGTTGAATCCAATCCAATTAATTAAATCATAATTAAATCAATTAAATTAATTAAATCTTAATTAAATCAATAAAATTAATTAAATCTTAATTAAATCAATTAAATTAATTAAATATTAATTAAATCAATTATATTAATTAAATCAATTAAATTAATTAAATCTTAATTACATCAATTAAATTAATTAAATCTTAATTACATCAATTAAATTCAATTAAATCGTAATTAAATTATTTAAATTCAATTAAAAGAAAATCAAATTCAATTAAATCAAAATTAAGTCAATTAAATTCAATTAAATCTTAATTACATCAATTAAATTAATTAAATCTTAATTAAATCAATTCAATTCAAAATAATTCAATTAAATCAAATTCAAATCAATTCAATTAAATCAAAGTTAACTTTTTAACTAAGAGTTAATGTTTTAAATCATCATAATTAAAATCAAGTTTTTTTATTCACTATCCTGAAATATATTTCTTAATATTTATTTCTTTCCTTTACCATTATACAAATATTTCTTTCAAACAATCAACTTATTCTTGAAAAATAAGTATGACAAAAAGTCACCTTGGGGATTACTTAGGATATTTTTTTTGCAATCTGGGCTTAGATATTTATATTTTTTTTTGGACTTAAAAAAAAATCTTCTTTTTTGAAATCATTTCTCTTTTTCAGTTCTCTATATTCACTTTTTCAAATAGGAGAATGAAATTATGTTTCAAATCATTAAAACAAAATACTATGTTTTCAAATAATCACTATATCTTTTGAAAATTGTGCTTTACAAAAACCATTATTATTTCAAAATATTTTTTTTTGAAAATAGGGTTTCTGCTCAAATTGAATTTTCTAAAAGTATATTACCATGCTAATATTCAAAACTATTCTTTTGAGTTTAGTAAACCCTAAAGACACAAAGGAAGGTCTACTTAATGATCTGCAAGGACTCCGAGGATGTGTCAAATTTAGGGGGAGTCTAAACCAAAAGAAATTATTTCTAACAAGTATTTTCTTTGGCAATTATCCTTGAAATTATTAAATAAGTCTTTTGATATGAACTGAACCCTAAGAACTCAGAGGAAGAATACTTGTGGTCAACAAGCTTCCAAGGACTGTATCAAGTTTAGAGAGAGGTCAAATTAAAAGAGTTATTAAGCATTTCTAAATAATATGTTTTCATACACTATATTTTCAAAATTGTGTCGAAAACATTTGTCTTACAAAATAATATTATTTTAAAATGTTTTGTGGCTTATAAAATTATTTTTGAAATAATATTTACTTGGGTTGAAAAACTTTCAGGACACTTAGGAAAATGTCCTTGTAGTTAACAAGGTTTCCTAGGATTGTGTCAGACTGGAAAAGAAATCAAGTCAAGTATTCAAAATAAAAATAATTTTTTTTAATGCATAATCTTCAAAAGTACTTCTATTTTTCAAAGTACAATGTTTTGAAAAGTGCTAATACTTGTAAAGGCAACACTGTTCTAAGTGCATGAAGTTTCTAAAAGATTTGACTACAAATATAAAATATTTTTTTTGTATAGTTTTGTTGGTGCAGTTTAAAGTTTTTTGCTATACTTTCAAGAATTATCCTAAGTATTTTTATGTTTTCAAAACTCATAGGCTCTGATACATAATTTTTTCTTAAGACCTCTTTCAAACTATCTTTCTTTACTAATAAACAGCTAAGGAGAGAAAAAGCTCAAGTTGTTCAAAATCAAAATGTTTTTCAAAAGCTTTCTCTTATTCAAAAAAGCAAAGTTGAATTTCTAAGTGTGCTTTCAAAAATTTCTAATAGCATCTTTTTGCAAATATTTTTATGTAGATTTTTCCTTAGTAAACAAAATTTGCCTGAGCAAAGATTTTTTTTAAATTTTGGCAAATGTTTGTCTTAGTGAAAAACTTGTCTAGAAATTTTTTAAAGATTTTGTTTTTCAAAATACACAAAGTACTTCCAAGCAAAGTTTTCTCCCAATTCTCAAAGTTGAACCATTTGTTAGGGAAATTTGGCTTCAAAATCTTGCCTAAATTCTTTTTTGCAAAGCTAAGTAAAAGTGTTGTAACAAAATTTAAGTTTGCAAAAAACTTTTTTTAACTTTACCTTGTTCACCCATGTTTGTTTTTGATATATGTCAAAGGGGGAGGAAATGTCAAAGTTAAGTGTTAAGTTAAGTATTTTATAACACAATGATTCAGGGGGAGTAGGAGGAAAAAAATTTCGGTTCAAATTACATTGGTTTTAGACTATTCAGAATTGCTATGTTTTATTAGTCTTAACCTTCTTGATTAAACTGTTATTTTTTTTTTACTTAACTTTAAATTATGTTGCCATAAATCAAAAAGGGGGAGATTGTTGGTGCAGGAAGCACCACATCGAACCTTGTTTTGATATTGGCAAAGGATTCAAAGTTAAGTTTGTTTGTGATCTAACGTTGTTCACTCAAGTGTGCAGGAAAAGTCCTAGCGAAGGGCTGCTAGGCACCTGGCGAAGGGTTGCCAGGAAACAAAGTCCTAGCGAAGGGCTGCTAGGCACCTGGCGAAGGGCTGCCAGGATACAAAGCCCTAGCGAAGGAATGCTAGGCTTCGGGCGAAGGACAACTCGGTATCCAAGACCTGGCAAAGGACCGCCAGGCAAAAGTCCAACCAAAGGAGCGGTTGGCATCAGGTATATTCTCCCGAGAGGAGTAGGTGAGGACGTGTTCCCCGTCGAGGGAACAGTAGGCGTCGGTTCGACCTAGGGTTCCATTTTGGAGACCAAAGTCAGAACCAAGACAGCTAAGGCTGTATAAACTAACCACTTAATGTTTTGTTGTGTTTTGGACTAACCCTGGATGCAGGACCGAAGGAACGAGTGTCTGCAGCTCAGAGTGCCTCAAAGGAGTGAGGCAACAGCTGACCAGGGCGCCCGGAGTGTCCCGGGCCCACAAAATACACAAGCAAAAAGTACGCTTCGACAGTACATACTGCGGGCGCCCCCGTGCTCCCGGGTGCCCCCAAGGTGCATACAAAATAAATCAAGTAAAGAAGGCTTCGAACAACTGCTGGGCGGGGCGCCCCCGTGCTCCGGGGCGCCCCCGCTGCTCCCGGGCGCCCCCTGCGTCCCGAGTGCCCCCATGCGCATGCCTCGATCCAGAAGCCAGCGAAGTCAGATAACGTTTGACCCGGTCAATCCGGGTGCCCCGAGCGCTCCGGGCGCCCCGGTCAAAGTGGATCCAGAGGATAGACGCTGACCGAGACTTTGGCGGATCAAAGGCCACGTGGGGGGCGCCCCCGACGTCCCGGGCGCCCCTAAGCCCTATATAAAGGACCCTCGACCAAGGCTTCAGAACAACACATCAATTCACTCAATGCCTCAAAGCTCTTCTGCTCTCGCACCTTGCTCTGGAAACCCTCCAACTCGAGCCGACGACGTCCCACTGCTCCGAAAAAGTCGATCTACTCCGGACGTCGGTAAAGAAGAGCGTTCTTTTTATTTACTGCACTTATCTTTGTAATCAAATTTTGTAAACCTTTTTGCGCCTATATAGAATTGTCCAAAGTAAACGGTCAACGACCGTGGGCCTTGGAGTAGGAGTCGACACAGGCTCCGAACCAAGTAAACCTCCCGTGTTTGAGTTGTGTGTTTTTAACTTCCACTGTGCAACTTCTCTTAGTTTTCAAATCCGAAAGTTTTCCGATATTCACCCCCCCCCTCTATCGGTTTTCTTGATCCAACACCAGCTTCACTCATCAGGATTTCTTCCTTCATAATGACTTCTTTGCTAGTCATCTTAATCCTGACTAGACTTCTCTCTGCCAAACAACAAGTCCTGTTTGGCTTAACCCTTGATCACTTTGACTAGACCTTGGTATATTGTTACTGTAGGATTGATGTCATCGATGGGGGGGGGGCTAAATATCGACTTCAAAAATTCTTCAGAAGTACGTCAGAAAACTCCCGTTAATCGTCTTTCTATCAGGTTAGTATGCAGCCGAAGTAATAATAAACTAAAGAAAAACACAAGATAAATGACACGTGGGTTTTTACTTGGTTCCCAACCACCCCAGGGTCAGTAGATCCAAGGCCAAGTACTCAATCGTGAGTCCACTAATGGTCTCCTTTCCAGACTTTCTGGAGGCGGAGAAACCCGTCTTATAGTTCGAATTTACAAGAAAAATGATAATAAATGAAATACAATTTGTAAATAGAACGCAAACCAAAAAATAACTCACTAACTCTGGAAGTCTGAAGTGTCGCACACTGCTTCCTGGAGCCTCATTGGTCGCAGAGCTTCGTCTTGAGCGTGTTTGCTTTGCACAGAATGACTTGGTGGATGTGGAAAGCGATGTCTAGCATTGAGGGGTCGAACCCCTTTATATAGTAGTGTCCAGGGCGCCTACCACGTATCCGTCGCACTGAACTCGCAGCGTGGATAACTCTTCTTTCCCAGGCGTCGAGAAGCCACAATCACCTGGCTTGCTAGGCGCCTGGGAGTGAGCTACCACAAATGGGGTTCCCTACAAGCCTGGGCCACCTGATTCAAGTCAGGTGCCCTGGATGACCTTCCCAGACAACTTTGCTTTGTGTTTCGTTCTCCTATCTTGCCTCCAACTCCAGGTACCTGCAAGACAACAAAACACACAACAAAACAAATATTCTTAGCCTTAATGAATGGTTCTGACTTTGGATTTCACCCGAACCCCTAGGTCGAACCGACGCTTAATGTTCCCTTTCCCGGGGAACGCGTCCTCACCTATTCCACACTAGAGAAGTCGTGTTTACCAACCAGAACCTCCGGTTGGACTTTCGCTTAGCCTCCGAGAACCCGAATCTCAAGATGTTCGACCTCGACCCATCTCTACTTCTATTTGCGATCCCCGCTCGACTAAAGCTTTTGCCAACCAGGACCTCCGGTTGGACTTTTGCTCGGCCTCCGAGAACTCGAATCTCGAGACATTCGACCTCGACCCGTCTCTACTTTTGTCCGACAACTCTCGCTCGACAAAGACTCCGTTGCCCAATCCCCGACCAGGACTTAGTGCTCAGTCCCCCGGACCAAGACTTCATGCCCAGCTTCACTCACCAGGACTTAGTCCAACCTAGCTTCCCTTACTAGGACCCGGCTTCACTCACCAGGATTTCTTTCATCAAAATCACTCCTTTGCTAGTCATCATGATTTTGACTAGACTTCCTCCATCTTTCAGATAAATATAACTCCAAACCTCAAGTCCAGTTTGGTTTACTCCCTTGGTCAAACTGACCAACCCTGGGTTCTGGTTCACTCTGCCAAACATCAGATCATGTTTGGCTAACCCTTTATCAACCTGATCAAACATGGGTTTACCCTAGCAAACATAAGGTCCTGTTTGTTTTAACCCTTGATCAAACAGACTAAACCTTTGGTGTATTTTCACTAACCTCAGTATATTGTTAAACATCAAAACCCTAGAGGAAGACATCATTGATGCATCTTGCACCAATAGTTACTGTCAAACATCAGGTCTTGTTTGGCTAACCCTTTGTAAAACTGATCAAACCTGGGTTTACCCTACCAAACATCAGGTCCTGTTTGGCTTAACCCTTGATCACATTGACTAGACCTTAGTATATTATCAAACATCGAAACACTAGAGGTTGATTGTTCATGACTGATGCTCTTTGCTCCAACAATCTCCCCCTTTTTGATGTTTGACAATAATCTTAAGTTAGATTAGGTCTAAGGGTTTTAGGTTTAAAACTTGGGAGAAATCAAAAAAATCTAACTTAAGGTACTCTCTCCCCCTTTGACATACATCAAAAAGAAATAAAGAATAATAACAAAGATTTTAAGTTAGAAATTTGCATCAACAATACAATTTTTGAAAATATTTAAGTTTCTATAAGAAAATATAATTTTCAAAAATCCTCCTTTTTTTAGAAAAACTAAGTAATTTTTTTTTGAAATATATTCTAAAAGGCACTAAGTACTTGAAAATTTGCACCAATAATATATGAATTTGAAAAGAATTTGAACTTCCCTAACTCTGACACAATCCTAGGAATCATGTTGACCACAAGAAAATTCCTATGTGTCCTAGGGATTATTTAATCAAAATAGAGATTTTCAACATATGGTTTGAATTTTTGAAGAATAATATTTCTTGGTTTGGATTCCTCCTAATCTGACACAATCCTAGGAAATCTTGTCAACTACAAGGAAAACTTTTCTAAGTGTCTTGGAGATTTTTCCAAACTCAAGATAAAGTATTTTCAAAAATATTCAAAAGGTAAAAGATTTTCGAGATATGTTTTCAAAAATGAGAGTATTCTATTTTCAAAAATAAAGTTTTTTTTGAAAAGATATTGTTTTTTTTGAAAATATAATATTTTTGAAACTTCTAATGTTTCTTTTAATTTGAATTCCCCCTAAACCTGACACAATCTTAGAAATCCTTGCAAATCATAAGGAAAGCTTCCTATGTGTCTTTAGAGTTTATCCATATTATAAGAGCAATTAACACATATTTTAGAAAAATATTTTTGAAAGAATATGATTATATTAGAAGAAGTATTTTTCGAAAAATATTTTGATAGACATAATAATTTTTTGAAAAATATTTTTTGAAAAGCATTTTGAAAGACATAATAATTTTTTAAGGAAAAATCATTTTGACACAGATAAATTTCAAAAAGAATAAAAAAAATAATTTTCAAAAAAATTGAAAAAAAAAATAAGACTCCCCCTGAAACTGACACCTTCTGGCTACCCTTGTTAACTACAAGGAACTCTACCTATGTGTCTTAAGGGACTTTAGTATTAACCTAGAAGGTTTGTGTCTAAGTATAAGTCAAACAACTTTCAAAAAATATATAATTTTTTGAAAATGTATTTATAGGTATACACCTAATCAAACATGAAATTCATTAAAACATTATTATGTTTAACCATTATTTTGAAAATAGATTTTTAAGAAAATATTCTAAGGTTTTTTTTTGAAAATATTTATCAATTGATTAGTCCTTATCATATCACTCATTCTGAATGTCATAGTACAAACAAGCATGGTTGCCTTATGGATGTTTGTGAGATACTTGAATAATTTTTCTCAATTTAATAATATAGATTGTTTGACCTTAAGTTAGATTCATGTTTAACAATTAATAACTTAAAAGTAAATTTCAATATTTGACTTCCAGGTCTTGCCGAGGCACAGGGGCCTTCTTTGGCCTAAACCTTATTGGATCAACAACCCGTTCCTTAGGCAAAGCCTTTTAAAGAAATAATACTTTTAATTTACTCTTTGAAAAACTCTAGTCTAACTAGTCTAGGATGTGGCGAGGTAGCATCGGCTAGTTTCACTTAGCTAGGTCGACCAAGTCAGGTACTCCTTACCCTTCCTAACTTCCCAACCAAGCTTCCCGAACGTACTATCATCTCGTCCCATCCTAGTACTACGTTAGGCAAGAATCAATCAATCTTTTTCCTATCTAGCCATTCTAAGTTAAGCAAAAATAAGCTAGCATGAATGGCATGGCAGATATATAAAAAAATAAACAAATTCATGGGCATGGCAGTTATGCATGTATCAATCAAGTCAAATCATTTTACATAGTTTTCTAATAAAGTATCAAATTCTCGATTTGATACAGAATGTGTCAACCCGTGAATATGTAACCCACTTTGACATATTTATTATTATTAAGTTGAAGGTTTCAGTTGAATAGAATTTTACTTAGTTTCATAACTCAAGCTAATTAATTTAAATTTTAGTTCATGGATTTTGTATAAATTTTGGATTTTGAATTAGTTTAGTTCATGTATGAATTTTACTTAGTTTTTAAGAATTGTGATTAATTAAGATTTATGTTTTTTAAAAAATTAATTGTGATTTAAGTTGTTAAGAATTAATTAAGAATTAAATTAAGAATTAAGTTGTTAAGAATTAATTAAGAATTAAATTAGAATTAAATAGTTAAGAATTAATTAAGAATTAAGAATTAAGTTGTTAAGAATTAATTAAGGATTAATTTGTTAAGAATTAATTAAGGATTAAGTAGTTAAGAATTAATTAAGATTTAAGATTTAATTAAGATTAAAGTTTTTAAGATTTGAATAGTAATTTGGATCTAATTGCATCATTCCCATTGATTCAAAAAATTCTGATTCATCTATTATTTCTTTTGTTTTTAACTTTTCAATTTTATTTAATATTTCTATTTTATTTGAATTTTTGTAAGTCTTTTTAATTATAGCCTCAATTTTAATAAATTCATCTTCATTTTCATAATCATATTCATCTTCAGAGTTATATTCAGAATTAATAAAAGTTGTATTATTATCTTCAAAATAGATAGAATAATTTTTAGGGTTGCTAATTAAGGTTGTATTATTATATTTAAAACTAATAGAATTATTAATTAATGGTTGAGTATTATCATCAATATTATCTTCAGAGTTATTAGAATTATCAGAAATAATATCCTTAAAATTATTAGAATTATCAGAAGGATTATTAATTAAAATTTCATCACTATCCTTAGAATTATTCGAATTATTAGAAAGATTATTAATTAAAATTCCATCACTATCCTTAGAATTATTAGAATTATCAGATCGATTATTAATTAAAGTATTAGAATTAATTTCAAAAATTGTAGCATTAATATTAAAGATTAAGGAATTAATATTTAGTATTT
The DNA here is from genome assembly GCA_024364735.1 of Boesenbergia rotunda. Classification (NCBI taxonomy): domain Eukaryota; kingdom Viridiplantae; phylum Streptophyta; class Magnoliopsida; order Zingiberales; family Zingiberaceae; genus Boesenbergia; species Boesenbergia rotunda. The sequence continues at coordinate 19,088 of JAGFNQ010004667.1, forward strand.
TAATATTATCTATATTTGATTTAGATTCATTACTAGCTAATTTATCATGCAACATACTTAATTTATTGTATAAATAATCTAACTTAACAGGAAGATCAACATAAGAATTATCTAATTTTGTAGGAATTTGAAAAACACTTTTGCAGGAATTAACTTTTCGTACCTTCGTCGCATTCCTAGCATTGTGGATCGGGCCATTTTCCAGTCTGGACACTGGTTCTTGTAATGTCCCTGCCATTGGGACTTGAAACACCGGATATGACTTTTGTCCCTCCGGACTCTTGGCGACGATTCCTTCCTTGCCGCCGATGGTGAAGT
>JAGFNQ010004668.1:0-119078 GCA_024364735.1 Boesenbergia rotunda
GGGCTGCTAGGCACCTGGCGAAGGTTGCCAGGAAACCAAGTCCTAGCGAAGGGCTGCTAGGCACCTGGCGAAGGGCTGCCAGGAACCAAGTCCTAGCGAAGGGCTGCTAGGCACCTGGCGAAGGGCTGCCAGGAAACCAAGTCCTAGCGAAGGGCTGTTAGGCACCTGGCGAAGGGCTGCCAGGAAACAAAGCCCTAGCGAAGGACAGCTAGGCACCGGGCGAAGGACAGCTCGGCATCCTAGCCCTGACAAAGGACCGTCAGGCAAAAGTCCAACCAAAGGAGCGGTTGGCATCAGGTAAATTCTCCCGAGAGGAGTAGGTGAGGACGCGTTCCCCGTCGAGGGAACAGTAGGCGTCGGTTCGACCTAGGGCTCCATTTTGGAGACCAAAGTCAGAACCAAGACAGCTAAGGCTGTATAATCAAATATTTTATTACTTTATTGTGTTTTGGACTAACCCTGGATGCAGGACCAAAGGAAGGAGTGTCTGCAGCTCAGATAGCCTCAAAGGAGTGAGGTAGTAGCTGAGTAGGGCGCCCGGAGTGTCCCGGGCGCCCCCAAGGTGCATACAAAAGTCAAAGCTGGGCCGAATACATGCTGGGCCGGGCGCCCCCGTTCTCCCGGGCCCCCGCGCTGCTCCCGGGCGCCCCCTGTGCTGCGGGCGCCCCCATGCGCAACCGAACCCGCGCACCTGCGAAGCCGAGAAGATAAGGCGTTGACTGGTCAATACGGGCGCCTCGAGCGCTCCGGGCGCCCCGGTCAAAGCGGATCCAGAGGATAGACGCTGACCGAGAGGTCTGCGGATCAGAGGCCACGTGGGGGGCGCCCCCGACGTCCCGGGCGCCCCCAGGCCCTATATAAAGGCCCTTCGACCAAGGCTTCAAAACAACAATTCGCTCAACGCTTCCACGCTCTTCTGTGCTCACACCTTGCTCCAGAAACTGCCCAACTCGAGCCGACGACGTCCTGCTGCTCCGGAAAGTCAACCTACAACCGGACGTCGGTAAAAGAAGAGTTCCTTTTATTTTGATAGTGCTATACTTGTAAATCTATTCTTGTAAACTGATTTTGCGCTTATATAGAATTGCCCAAAGTAAACGGTCAACGACTGTGGACCTTGGAGTAGGAGTCGACACAGGCTCCGAACCAAGTAAATCGACTGTGTCTTTGGGCTGCGATTATTTTTGTCTTTATTTCCGCTGCGTACGTGCTCTTTACGTAAATCCGAAAATTTACCGATATTCACCCCCCCCTCTATCGGTTTTCTCGATCCAACAGTAAGTTGATGAAAACATTTTGAACTGGCAGTTCTGTCACAAAGCAAACAAAATGGCAGCAACCGTATACAAAAGATAAAGCAATCAACAATAGAATCAAAAGATATAATTATCAAGCACCACTACATTCCCCGGCAACGGCGCCAAATTTGATAACCGTTTTAGTCGTGTCACGGTTTCAAATACAATTTAATTATCGAACTCCTCTACACTAATGTAGCATAGAGTAACTCGAGTCGTCTCCCAACGAATGTAGTTGATGTATGATAATTCTCAAGATCGTATGTTTTTGCTTTTGGATTTTTGATATCAACTGGGGTTTGGTTTTGAATGTTAAGACTACGAAAAGAAATAGCAAGCAGGTATGAAATCTAGTTCTAATTAAGGAAAGACAATGCAGGTAATAAATCTAACCTCACTAAACTACAATTGCAGTAAAGAAAAAGCAAATTGAAATTAAGCAATAACAAAACTAAACATGGAACAAATACCTACAACATTTAAAAAAATCTAGTCTAACCTAACTTAATTGCATGTAATGAAGACATGAAACTTAAAGCAATGGAAGAGCAATACAAAACAAGAGTTAATCAACTATGAACATCACAATTGAAAGAAATTGTTCTAAGAAGCATTCAATCGAACACATGATAGACATGTTTAAAATTACTTCAAGAACATGCAAATTGAAATAGGGAAGGATCTAACCAATACAGTATTCAACAAATCTATCACAAACATTCAAACATCAAGCACTGAAACACAATAAAATATCCTAATCAATACATAGCAGCTCAACTCCATGAAACAACCAAACACTAAGTAATCAACCAAGTGATGAATGCCACTGATCAGCTCAAAGAAGAAAAACTGCTGTAAGGAATACTGTGATGGTTTTCTGTCGGAATTGGATTGCTGTGATGGAGTTGCTGGAACTGGATAGGATGAAGAGCTGCTGAGGAAGTACGGCTGTGAAGAACTTGGAATTGAATCTCCTGTCTTCCAGCCGAAGAGAAGATCGGCTGTAAATACTGCTGCTGGCCAAAACTGATGAAGAATTGCTGAGAAGGTGATCTGTCGTAGGTGAAGAAAAGTGTGTAAAAGAAAATGTTGTGGATAAAACTATGAAGAGATAAGCTGCCGAAGAACTAAAATCTGCTGGACGAAAAGCTGTGAAGGAATTGACTGCTGAAGGAAAAGTTGCGGAAGAAGATCTGATGGTTAACGGTGGTGGATGGATCGTCGCTCCCGAGCAACCGCATACGAGAGTGAGATGGCGAGGATGGAGGGAAGTGGATGGAGTTGATCGGAACGAGTCGGGAACCCCTCAAACTCGGTTGATCGAAACTCCAGCGGTGAAGGTGGATGAATGAGTCGGGAACCCCTCAAACTCGGTTGATCGAAGCTCCGGCCGACTAGGGTTAGAACCCCTAACCCTAGTTGTGGCGACGATGAATATGGAGGAGAAGAAGAATCGCCGCGAGACTGCGTGTGGAGTCGATACCCTAGGTCGCGCGGTGATGATCCCTTTTGTTCGGCTCATTTGCGCGTGGGTTCGGTCAACCGACTTCAGCGATTTGATTCAGCCAAGCCAGCTCGTGTTTGATTCAGCCAAGCTCAGCAAATGGTTCAGCCCAGCAAATGAGTTCGATCAGCCTCAGCTCACTTAACCAAGCTCAGCCTTTGGTTTAGTCCAACAGTTTGGTTCAGCCAAACCAAGCCAACAGTCAACCAGCACTTGGTTCAGCCAATCTTGGGTTCAGTTCAGACTTGGTTCAGTTGAGTTCAGGCCAGCAGTCTGATTCAGCCTTGGTTTGACCCAGCCTCAGCCCAGAGCTCACAGCTCAGAAGGAATTTAACAACGGACGGCTGAGATCGATTTGGCTTCATCCAACGGTCGGATCTCTTCAGATCTGAACCAAACTCCACAGATCCCAATCAATGGCCCTGATATACCTATCCCCAGCTCGGATTAACTAGATCAGTGGTGGATGGTCCAGATCTTCCTTTTTCTTGAATGGATGGTCTAGAACATCTTGAGCTCGATCCAACGGTCAGATCACTTCTAATTTGGCTAAAATTTTCATATCTTGATCTCTGGTCATGATTGATTCTATCTTGGACTCGGATCGACCAGAAGTTGACCGATGGCTCCGATCTAGCCGTTCTCTGGAATGGACGACTCCTATCAATCCGATGCTTGATCCCTTTGATCTGGATCCAATCCTGACTCAAGTCTGACCCAATTTGATCTAGGTCCATGATCAATTGAAGCCTACAAAATGATATTCAAATTTAGTGCAAAAAATATCCCAAATATACAAAGATTAGAATTAAAAGCCAAAATGAAGGGAATACATGAAACCTAATAAAATTGCAAACTTAAGCATATAAAATGTGGATCAAACATGGATTTTAGAGCCGAAAATAATCAACAAAATGATGGTAATCAGCTGATCATCCTCTCTTGAGAAAGCTACTGTGATCTTTGAAGCAACCATCCCTTGCTTGAGCACTTGGAGGAAGGAACAAGAGGCTTTGAGTCCAGCAGCGAGAAGACACGAAGAAAGGGGTTCTTGCGTGAGATCGTTGCTGGGTGGAGCTCGGAAGAAGCTTGCTGTGTTCTTGTCTGTGCTAAGTGCTAAGTAAGATCTTTCTTGTGTTTCATTGTGCTTAAAAGTATATCTTTGATTGAAATGCTGCGGAGAAGTTACTCCACCGAGAAGGAGGTTGCTTTCTATCCGGATCTTCCGGGGCTTGATCTGTCGACGATCAAGGGATCGCCCACCTTAAGGGAACGCCAAAGAGTAGGGGCAAGTTATCCCCGAACCTTGTAAATCCTCTTGTTAGCGTTCTTGTGTTTGCTCATAGTTTAGGGTTTAGTTTTCTGCATATTCTGTTTTTACTACTTCCGCTGTGCTACTAAAAGTTTGAGTGCAGAAATTTGAAAAGCGTAAAGTCCAAGTGTTTGGCTATATTCACCCCCCCCCTCTCTAGCCATCCGAGTTCCAACAAGTGGTATCAGAGCTTGGGGCTCTGTACAAGCGGATTAACAACCGAGAGCTATCATCCATGGCTTTGAGAGAAGGTTTTTCCACCACCCGACCTCCTTTCTTCGATGGCGCAGATTTCCAATATTGGAGATCGAAGATGGAGTATTACTTGAAGATGGACATCAATACTTGGTTCGCGGTGAAGGAGGGCTTCACCCCTCCAAAGGATGATGAAGGCAAAGAACTTGAGTCTTGGCGGTGGACGGCTGAACAAACTCGGAAGAGTGAAGCCGACGCGGAGGTGGTGGTCACTCTACAATGCGGCATGAACAAAGACCAACTGATTAAGGTTGGTCCATTCATAAGTGCAAAAGACTTGTGGAACAAGCTCATCGAACTCCACGAGGGCACCCGAGATTCTAGAATCTCCAAGAGGGATTTGTTCCTCAACCAACTTCAAAATCTATCCATGAAGGAGAATGAAACGGTAAGTGAGCTATATAGCCGATTCAAGGAAGTCCTCAATGGGCTTCATTCTATTGATGGAAAGGTCGAGAACCGCGACCTTGTGAGGTATGTGCTAAAAGCATTTCCAAGGAATGCTTTATGGTCATCCATGGTGGATGCCTACAAAGTTTCCATGGCTTTATCAATTATTAAACTAGATGATTTATTTTGTGAAATGGAATTGCATGAAATGGCTAACAAAGGCCCCAAGGAGAAGGGGATTGCCTTAGTTGCAGGGGAACGATCCAACAAGAAGAAGGAGAAGAAGAAGGAGAAGGAAGTCTCTTCATCCTCTTCCGAATCCGAGTCCGATTCCGAGGAAGATGGCAGTGGGTCTTCTTCCTCCGAGATGGTAAATTTTGTGAGAAGAATGATGAGAAGGGATCGACGCTTCAAGGGTAAAGGTAACCCTAGTGAAGTTAAGGTTGATAAGACTAACGTTTCTTGTTTTGAGTGTGGTAGGAAAGAGCACTTCAAGAATGAATGTCCAAAGCTAAAGAAGAAGGAGGAGAAAACCAAAAAGAAAGAGGAGAAATCAAAGAAGAAGAAGAAGACCTTGAAGGCCACTTGGGATGAATCCTCCTCAAGTTCATTCGATGAAGAAAACGAGGAGAAGAGTACACGGCACGTGGCACTCATGGCTCTTGGAGAAGATCAAGAAAGCAGTGATGAATCCTCCAACTCCTCAAAGGCGGCTTCATCATCTTCGGATGATGAAGAGGTAACTTCTCCCAAACTTGAAAAATGTTATAGAGCTATTGCATGTTTAACCAATATGTTGAAAAAGTCAAAGAATAAGGTTAAATCATTGCAATTAGAAATTAACCAATTGAAATCATCTAGGGATGATAACATAGATGATTTGCATGTTGAAATGTTAGAGGATGAAATTAAATCATTGAAAATTAAGGTTGAAAAATTGAAATCCTTTAGGGATGAGGATGTAGATGATTTGCATGATGAATTGTTAGAGGAGGAAAACAAATCCTTGAAGAGTGAAGTTGAGAGACTCAAGAATATTCATGAGAAGTTCTCAACTAGCTCAAAGACCCTAGACATGATCTTGAATGCCCAAAGGGCGGTCTACAATAGGGCCGGTATAGGTTATCGACCCAAAGAACCTTCATTTGTGTCATTGATGTCTAGGACTAATATAAGACAATCTAAGACACCCAAGGTTCAAAAGAAAGTTGTCAAGGCATGGGTGCCTAAGACTTGTTTAGTAGGTGCTTTAGGTCCCAAGGTTTGGGTACCTAAAACTTCTATTTTTCGAATTGTGTAGGTTATGATTGAGGGGGAGCATCTATCAACTTGGTTCGTTGATAGTGGGTGCTCCAAACACATGATCGGGGATAGATCATTCTTTACCACACTTCAAAGAAAAAGTAGAGGTAATGTTTCATTTGGTAACAATGGTAGTCTTAAGGTCATAGGAATAGGAGACATTCAAATATCCGAATGTCTTAGAATCTCAAATGTCCTTCTAGTCAAGGGGATGACATTTAATCTCCTAAGTGTCAGTCAATTGTGTGACACGGGTTACACAATTGATTTTCAACCAAGTCAATGTCTAGTTAGACAACATGACACCTTGGACACAGTATTAGTAGGAACGAGAGTAGATAATATTTATCAAGTTTCATTTAAAAGTGCTACTAATGCTTTTGCTAAGTGTCTCATGTCAAAAGAAGAAGAGTCCACCCTTTGGCACCGGAGACTTGCACATGTGAATATGAAGAACATCCGAAAGTTGGCCAACAAGGGATTAGTTCGTGGCTTACCAAGCATCAAGTATGAAAAAGAAAAGATTTGTGATGCATGTCAAATGGGGTAAGCAAACAAAATTTGCACATAAAGGTAAAAGCGTTGTAAGTACATCTACCGCGTTAGATTTACTTCATATGGATCTATTTGATTGCAGCACTATCATATCGTTGAATGGAAGTAGATATTGCTTTGTTATCATTGATGGTTTTACTAGATATACATGGACTTATTTTCTAAAATATTAGGACCAAACCTTAGATGTTTTTATTTCTTTTTGTAGAAGAGTTGAAAATGAAAAATCATCAACAATTAAGACAATAAGAAGTGATCATGGAGGTGAATTTCAAAATCAACGATTCTTAGAATTTTGTCAAGATAGAGGTTATAAACATGAGTTCTCCACTCCTAGAACACCACAACAAAATGGTGTTGTAGAGAGGAGGAACCGTGTTCTACAAGAGGCTGCACAAAGCATGCTTAATGAGTACTCACTACCGAGTTACTTATGGGCTGAAGCTGTAAACACAGCTTGCTATGTGCAAAATCGAGTCCTCATCCATAGATTCTTAGGTAAGACTCCCCATGAACTTTGGTTTGGAAAACCACCTACGGTTAAACACCTTAGGGTGTTTGGTTGTAAGGTGTTCATCCTAAACACCAAGGATCACCTTGGAAAGTTCACGGCAAAGGCTGATGAAGGGATACTAGTCGGGTACTCCCTCATTAGCAAAGCCTATCGAGTCTACAACAAGAAATCTAGATTAGTTGAAGAGTCTTCTGATGTTGTCTTTGAAGAAATTCCAAAAGTCAATGAACAACCAAAAGATGAAGTCCGATTCGAACTTAGGAGACTAAGTTTGAATGAAAGTCCAAATGTTGTTGATGGTGATGAATCCGATGACGGTGAGCCTAGACAACCCATAGATCAGCCGGATCCTAAGGCTGAGCTTGTGTCTAGTGAACCCATTTAAGAAGCACCACCAACACCTAGGCAAACTAGATTAGCCTCTAGTCATCCCCAAGACCAAATTGTTGGAGACATCCATCATGGGGTTAGAACTAGATCATTCTTTAGGAATGAGGCTAATGAAGTTGCCTTAATTTCCGAAATTGAACCTAGAAAAATTGATGAAGCATTAAATGATCCCGATTGGATCATTGCAATGCAAGACGAACTAGGTCAATTCTAAAGAAGTCAAGTTTGGGACTTAGTCCCTAGACCTAAGAAGACCACAATTATTGGAACCAAATGGGTCTTCAAAAATAAATTGAACCATAAGGGAGAAATCATAAGAAACAAGGCACGCTTAGTAGCCAAGGGCTACAGTCAAGTTGAAGGCCTTGATTACGATGAGACCTATGCTCCCGTGGCACGATTAGAATCCATTTGATTGATGCTTGCATTTGTAGCACATCGTGTTTTCAAACTTTATCAAATGGATGTCAAATTGGCCTTTGTAAATGGTTTAATAAGAGAAGAGGTCAATGTCGAACAACCTCCGGAGTTTGAGAGTACCAAATTTCCAAACCACATGTTCAAGCTCAAAAAGGCACTTTATGGCCTTAAACAAGCACCCCGAGCTTGGTATGAGCGGTTGTCGACCTATCTAATTGAAAAAGGCTTTGTAAGAGGCCAAATAGACCCTACACTGTTTCTACGGAGAGATGGTGATAATATTTTTGTAGACCAAGTATATGTCGATGACATAATTTGTGGCTCAAACAATAAGGGCTATTTGAATGAATTCATTGGACACATGGAAAGTGAATTTGAAATGAGTCTAGTGGGAGAGCTGTCTTTCTTCCTTGGACTCGAAATCAAATAAACCCGAGATGGGATCCATGTGCACCAATCGAAGTATACTCAAGAAATGCTCCGTAAATTCAATATGAGTGATTCGAAAGAGGTGACCACTCCCATGGCTACAAACACAAGACTAGATAATGATGAGAGTGGTAAACTTGTTGATTTGACTCAATATCGGAGCATGATAGGTAGTTTGCTATACCTCACAGCTAGTCGACCTGATATTCTTTTCGCTGTGGGTATGTGCGCTAGGTATCAAGTTTGTGCCAAGGAATCTCATTTAATCGCTATTAAGAGAATTTTGAGATATCTTAAAGGCACAATTGGAGTCGGTCTTTGGTACCCCGTACAGAATCATTTGATTTAATTGGCTATACCGATTCCGACTACGCTGGATGTAAGTTGGATCGGAAAAGCACGAGTGGGGGTTGCCAATTTCTAGGATCATCTTTAGTTAGTTGGTCAAGTCGGAAGCAACATTGTGTTGCTCTCTCCACGGCCGAGGCAGATATATCACCATGGGAGAGAGCGTATCACAATTGTTGTGGATGATACATACTTTAGAGGACTATGGATTAATCTACAAAGGTGTGCAAGTGTTGTGTGACAACATTAGCACAATTAACCTAACCAAGAATCCAGTCCATCACTCTAGGACTAACATATTGAAGTGCGTCACCACTTCATTAGAGATCATGTTGCTAGAGGAGATATTGTACTCTCACATGTAGAGTCCAAATCAAATCTAGCTGATATTTTTACTAAACCACTCCCCGAAAATGAGTTTAGCTTCTTAAGAAGGGAGTTGGGAATATGTCGCGCTTCATAAACATCAAAATGGATTCAAAACCCTTCATGATTATTTCTAATTGTTGTGATACAATTGGGTAACTTTGGGGACATCTCACACAAACTATAAGGCTTACCAAAACGTTTTTGCTTGCTAGAAATGAGGTGAGATGCTAGGATCAACTCAATTTCTCAAAATGTCAATGCATCCCTTGAGAAATTAAGTTGACGAGATAAAAATCACTTTGGTGACCAAGTATGGGGAAAACCAATGCATAACACATGTGTATTTAGCTCCATGATCATACTTGGACATTCCAATCAAGGAATCTTGATTGGAAACTTGAATTTGGTACAAACTTGTTTGAATGATTGTTGATTGAGTTTGATTCCACTTGGGTGGAGCAAAGTGATTTGTTCAAACCATAAGGACCTTTGATCCTTGTTTAGGGATCAATTATAGTCAAGGGATCACTTTCAAGATCGATATCTTTCATCAGATCTCTTCAAAAATTGTGTGAAAATATGAAACTGCAAGTTTCAGATCGTATCAGGGAGTATCAGGAACCCTGATCGGTCACCGGACCGATCAGGCGTAGGGCTGATCGGTCCCTAGACCGATCTGGCTCCCTCTTGTGGTGATCGGTCCACAGACCGATCAGAGGGGTCACAGAGACTTAACGAAATTCTGTCCAAACATTCTATGCTAGCCTGGATCGGTCCCCGGACTGATCTGACACTCTGTGGTGATCGGTCCACAGACCGATCAGAGGGCTTCCCGAATATCATCCGACCCTACTGTTCACTTCCTGATCGATCAACCGATCGATCGGGAGCCTTCCTGATCGGTCACCCGACCGATCAGGACCAGGCCAATCTGATCAGGCCGAAGCCTGATCGGTCTGGGCGCTCTCTGTAACGCCCGCTTTTTTTTTTCCTAAAGCGGCGTTACGCTGACATACTTAAGGCATGTAACATCATACTGCAGCGGAATAACTTAAACCTTACATATACATGCCCCTACTACCATCCCTCATACAATGACATGGAACTTAACATATGAACGTCATACTTAACATCATATCATAACATGCTTAACATCATACCATAAGGTTCATATCATATCATACTTGACATCTTATTATAAAGTTCCATAAGTCACTAGTCGAGCATATAGGTAGCAAAAATAAAGTTCTTAGCATAAACGGTTAACACATTCGATTTCATGGGCCAAGTCACCATCACACACATATTTCAGGCCCTCCTGCTGCTTCCTCGTTATCCCCTTGCATGATCTGCGGTATAAGGAAAGAAGACTATAAGCACACAGGCTTAGTAAGACTCTTTCCTACTCACTAAAACATTCATCGTTCATCATCTCATAATGAGCACATGAACTTTAACATTCTTTGTGCTCTACTTAAAACATAACATCTTAAATCACTTTAGCATGACATGCACATAAACATGGTAAACCTTCTAAGCATGGCATAATTCATGGCATAAATCATAAACATAGTAGCATGGCATCTTTCATGGCATAAATCATAAACATAGTAGCATGGCATAAATCATAAACATAGTAGCATGGCATCTTTCATGGCATAAATCATAAACATAGTAGCATGGCATCTTTCATGGCATGAATCATAAACATAAGATATAAACCAACCTATATGGCATAAGCATAGGCATACATTCTAGGATATCATAAGAGCATCTTCTTACCATAATCATAACATGGATCATTCATTCTCATACATATCTTTTAACATGGAGCATGAGCATAACACGTCATTATCATAAAATAATGCATAACATGTATGAATGCATGGGTGGAATGCATATACATAGGGATGCTTAACTTTTAAAACATACTTTGAAAATGCTTAAACATCATCATCATAACATTTGGGGTCCCCGGCTTGTACCACATACATTCATCATAGCGCGCATCTCTAGTAAATCTGAGATAGCTAGCCCCGACCTACTAGGGTAAGGACAGCATAGTCGGTAGTCCCCGAACCGAGGCGTTCTCAAGGAGCCCATCCCTGTTGCACAGCTCCGGTAGTGCCAGAACCGTGGACAGCTCCGGTAGTCCAGAACCGGGGCGTTCTTAAGGTGCCCATCCCTTGGACCCATACTTGGGTCCGGTACAAGCCCATTCATAAAGTAAAATACTTTGCATGCTTCATCATTCATAAGACATTCATAGCATACTTATCATGGCATCATTCTTATCATGAACATGATCATAACATACTTGTCGTAACATCATTCTTATCATGCATAACCATGGCATATCATTCATAAACATGGCATATCATTCGTAAACATGGCATATCATTCATAACATGGCATATCATTCATAAGCATAGCATATCATGTATAACCATGGCATATCATTCATAAACATGGCATATCATTCGTAAGCATGGCATATCATTCATAACATAGCATATCATTCATAAGCATAGCATATCATGTATAACCATGGCATATCATTCATAAACATGGCATATCATTCGTAAGCATGGCATATCATTCATAACATAGCATATCATTCATAAACATAAATCACATCTTACCATAGGGCCATTGGGACCCTTACTTGGAATAAATATTAACTCTTATCCTATTAACCCTTATTGGCTGAAACTTATGAAGTCCCATGGCCATGTGAAAATTCACACAATCACCATCCATCATCCTTATATCATGGCAACACATAAACATAAGTTGAAGTCAAAGACTCAACCCTAACCCTTGGGTCCTTGGGGTTGGCCGAACCATATGAGGCCTATAGGGTGTTCCAAAAATTCCCAAAATTTATAATTAACTTCTAAAAATAATCATAGAACATTAAATAACATTATCATGATTTTTAACATATTTATAGACATTTAAATCATGGTGGCCGAAACCCATAAACATAGGGACCTTGGTTTTGTCCCTTTCATATTGGCCGAAACCCTAGAGTGTCCTAGGGTACTCCAACAATTCCCAAAAATTTCACTTAACTTCTAAACATCATAAGGGAACATTAAATAACATTCTAAAGATTTTTGTCATATTTTTAGACCTTTAAAACATGCTGGCCGAAACCCTTGAACTTAAGGTTCTGGGTTTTGCTTCTTTCATGTTGGCCGAAACATATGGGGCCTCTAGGGTACCCCAAAAATTCCCAAAAATTATACTTAATGTCTAAACATCATAAGGGAACATTGAATAACATTATCATGATTTTTAACATATTTTTAGACATTTAAATCATGGTGGCCGAAACCCTTGAACTTAAGGTTCTGGGTTTTGCTTCTTTCATGTTGGCCGAAACATATGGGGCCTCTAGGGTATCCCAAAAATTCCCAAAAATTATACTTAATATATAAACATAATAAAGAAACATTAAATAACATTATCATGATTTTTAACATATTTTTAGACATTTAAAACATGGTGGCCGAAACCCTTGAACTTAAGGTTCTGGGTTTTGCTTCTTTCATGTTGGCCGAGACATATGGGGCCTCTAGGGTACCCCAAAAATTCCCAAAAATTACACTTAACTTCTAAAAATCATAAGGGAACACTAAAAAACATTATCATGATTTTTAGCATAATTATGGACCTTTAAAACATGCTGACCGAAACCTTTGAACATAGGAACCTTGATTTTGTTTCTCTTCAACATTAAATCCGAAAACTAACCCATATATCATGCCAAAAATCATGGAAATCATAGGTAACTATTATACCACAGGTGAGGGAGTCTTACCTTAGATTTCTTGATTTTTCGAACCTTGAAAGAGGAGAAGGAAGAGGACTTGGTATCTCTTGACCACAACTAGTCCTTGTCACCTTGTAGGAACTTTAGATCTTGAGAGATGAGACCCCTTCTGGAGTTTTCTCCAAGGAACTCCTCCCTTTGGTGCTCGGCAAGATGAGGAATGAAGTGGAGAGGAAATGCAATTGATTGAGAGAATAAGTAACTCCCAAAACTCCTCTCATTATAACCCATCAAGGAGGCAAATGAAGAGCCTCTCCATGACCCTTCACCTCCTTTTACTTCTTAACCATCCTCCACTTCAATTACTCATAAGTATTCCTTGCTAGGTGAGTTGGTTAAGGCTTACATGGTTGTACAAGAGGTCCAAGGTTCAATCCTTGGCTCATGAGCACATTTATTTTTTTTATTTTTATTTCATTTATTTTATTATTTTTTATAATTCCGAAAATTCTCCTAAAATCATCCATAATTATGCCAATATTCCTAAATAAAATTATTTTATATTTATATTAATTTTACCTAATTTATATTAATTTTACCTAATTAATACCTATTTTTGGAGCCCATTTAAAGCTCATTAGCATCTAGTTTTTCTCAATTTAAATGAGAAAACATGGATTTCTAGGCCCAATTTTACATAATTATTTCTGGGCCCCTCGGAAAATTATCTAGACATGCTCAATATTTTAAGAAAATATTAAGAGAATTTTTCGGGTCGTTACACTCTCAGATCGAACGGTGATCCGTTTGATCGCATTAAATTGCGGTTGGTGGACCGATCCACCAACCGATTAACTCCTCCAAAACCCCTCATTGCCGAACCCTAGCGCCGAAAATTCCCTCTTGCGCATCCTCATTTGTGCGAGAACTCTTCCTGCGTCTCCCTCTTCCTTGTGCATGAGTTTCTGAGAGGTCAGCGAGAAAATCTTGGATCCCTGCGAGTGTGTGCAGGTGCGCAAGGTTCCTGTCAAGCTTCTACGGTTTTCCCTCTCGTGATCAAGTTTTCAACAAATCAATCACCTTGACAATGGCGCCTAAGTAAGGGTTTTTCTTCTTCCATCTTGTTGAATACCTCAAATATCATAATATGTGGTGAACTAACCGTGATGTTTGTTCTTGGGTTTAATTTTGGGTGTGTGTCATGTGTGCCGTGACCTACGTATGATCAAATCTCTCCTTCATTTGATTATTGTTCCCATCTTATATCAAAATGATGAAACCCAATCACCTTTGATCAATGTCTTACCTTATGTTCTTTTGATTATTGTTTCGTGATCAAATCTTGGGTCTTTGATTAAACCTGTGTTCATGTGATCAATTCAACCTTGTTTATGCTATTTCCATCCTTAGAAAATCATCTAAGGGAAAGGAACCAACGGAGGGTAGCTCGAGGGGCAAAACTCCTTCCTCATCAGCACCCACCCGAAGGCCTCAGCCTTCCTCCAGTTCTCGCTTTCCAAATGCTACCTGCGAGCAATCTTTTCAGTCCAGGACCTTTAAGTTGCTCTCCTGCCGATCGATTGATGTTCCTTTCCTAACCGAGCACTGCCCCTCGATCATGGAGATAGTCACCTTTTACAACCTTGGCTTTCTCCTCTCTCTGGAGAGGACTATCAATTATGACATTGTCTCCGAGTTTTACAACAACCTTCAGCAAGGACCTCAGGGGGGCTTCGAATTTACTACTCGGGTCACCAAGAGGAATCTTGATTTCTCTTATGAGATTCTAGCAGAGTATTTGGGCGGTCGACGATCGCCCAACCTGTATTCGATCTATCCCGAGCTTCCTGACCCTCTATTGGCCCCGTTTGCGGATGTTACTCCTGATGGCATCTATCAGTATTTCTTTGGTCATCTCCGTCCTGCCGGTCTCGATGAGTTGGGTCCTGATTTTCCTACCTTTCCAGCACTTCGTCTCTCTCCCACTTATTACATCTTGTTCAAGATTATCACAAATTGTATCCTACCAATCACTTCCAAACCTTTAACCGAGATCCGACCCTATCATTGCCTTATGCTTTACGGCATGCACTGCCGAATAGATTTTGATATCATGGAAAGCATTTTTCAGTCCATTCTATCTTATAGAGAGCCGAGCCGCCGCACAGTCTATATGTCATTTGGTCATGTCATCACCGACTGGCTTATGTCAATAGGTGTTGATGTCACTAAGGGAAGGACGGTGCCTATGGTCCGACAGGATTGTCGGCTTGGTCGGTGGGCATTTGCCAAATCCGGCATCATTATTCGGGAGCACGATCGGGCTTTGGTTTGGAAGGACGGGAGAGGTCTCGGCGAGCTACCTGGGGGAGGACCACATTTTCAGGCACCAGCCGATGCTGCTGCACCTCATGAGGCTCCTGTTGCTGCTGCTGCTGATTACTACGATGAGCCCGAGCCAGATCTGCGCTGGCAGATTTCAGAACTAGATTGGACCATCCAGCAGGATCTACATTTGTGAGAGATCTATCGCGAGGAGGTCCGCTCGGAGATCCGATCTTTCGACCGCAGACTGATGGCAGTGGAGTATGATGTCTCTGGGGTTCGCACGCTGCAGCAGACCTGGTACGATGAGTGGCGCCAACATACATTTCCTGGGGATGCGCCTTCCGGTAGTGCTGCACCTGGGTCCTTTGCTGCTGATGATGACACGCTGGACGATCCGATGCAAGCTGACCCCCCCCCCCCCGCTGATGACTGATATACTCTGTGTCTGCTTGACATTTGATTTTCTGATTACTTGGATCGTATGAGTTTCGGGCGGTATGCCTTGTGATTTGACTTTTATGGCCTTGTGCCACACTTGGTTTGACTTCGATGCATTGGTATGCATCTGTTTAGTTATTTGGTTTTGATGCACTTGACTATGACTAGATTTTGCTAAATGATGCATCTGATATTTTTCATGTAATTCATACTTGGCTTACCATGTTTTGATTATTGGCATGTATGTGTGTTCACATGATTACTATTTGCCTGAATTGCTATGTTCATGCTTATGATGCCATATTCATATGATGCATATGCTTGTTTTATCATGCCCTACTTTTGTCATATGTGCTCATATGTTTATCAAAAATGAATCATATTTTTGTTGTTTTGGGATACCCCTAGGGTTGAGGGGGAGTATGGTTAAACTTAACAACCCTCTAGACCCTTTTCGGTGTTCGACAAAGGGGGAGAGTGTGGATTGGTTAAGTGTAGGATGATTATGTTGTAGGGGGAGGATCCTGATTCCCCTATGATTCTGAATTTGAGAAAATTGATTGAGAATCTCTAAACTTAAAATCGGGTTGTCAAACAACAAAAAGGGGGAGATTGTTGATGCAGTCTGACCCTGGTTATTGTTTTGGTGTTGACATCGATTTTAGTTTAGGTTGATGATTATGATTATGATTATGATTAAGTCCTGATCGGGGATTAGGCATGGTATGGAAAATCCTAGCTTGGAGGGCTAGGTGTTGGAAAATCCTAACCTGGAGAGTTAGGTGTGAAAAATCCTAGCTTAGAGGGCTAGGTGTGGGAAAGTCCTAACTCGGAAGGTTGGGTGAAAAGTCCTAGCTTGGAGGGCTAGGTGAAAAGTCCTAACTTGGAGGGTTAGGTGAAAAGTCCTAACTAGAGGGTTAGGTGAAAAAGTCCTGGCTTGGAGGGTCAGGTCCTAGCTTAGAGGGCTAGGTTTGGAAAAGTCCTAATTCGGAAGGGTTGGGTGAAAAGACCTAGCTTGGAGGGCTAGGTGAAAAGTCCTAACTTGGAGGGTTAGGTGAAAATTGCCAACTTGGAGGGTTAGGTAAAAATGTCCTAGCTTGGAGGCTAGGTTGGATGAAACCCAGCTTGGAGGGCTAGGTTTGGTCCCTGGATCGGTCTGGTGACCGATCAGGGAATTTGGCACGCTGCTCCTTCGTGGATTGGTCCGGTGACCGATCCAGCAATGACTGATCGGTCTGGTGACCGATCAGGGAGCGCACAGTGAGGTTGGGAACCTACTGTGCGGCTCCTGATCGGACTGGTGACCGATCAGGGAGCAGGTCGTTGCCTCGTTGCTTGGCTTCTGATCGGTCCGGTAACCGATCAGGGAGCAGGCAGTTCCTCACTGCCTTGCTCTGATCGGTCTGGTGACCGATCAGGGAGCAACAGTGAGTTGAGTTCCCCCGCTGATCAGTTCCTGAATGGTCTGGTGACCGATCAAGACTAGGATTTGATTTCCCGGTTACTGTTCACTCAGAAGTGGACCGATCAGGCTTGAGCCTGATCGATCAGGAAGCTACCTGATCGGTCTGGTGACCGATCAGGATTCACTCTGATCGGTCTGGTGACCATCAGGCTTGTGTCGCCGTGAGAGCTGGGAGTCCCAGCAAAGCGGTAGATCGGTCTGGTGACCGACCCACAAGCCCTGGATCGGTCCGGTGACCGATCACTTTAATTCAAAATGCAATGTCAGACACTCTGATCGCGTCTGAACGTATCCGATTCTTTGCGCTTAACCTCTGATACTCGATTTGCTGCTTGATATGTTGTACTAATACTCTGATTGAGCTGCAGGTGACAGGGAAGGATTCAAACACTCAAGGAGAGTCAATGGAGGCCTTTCCTTAGAGCAGGTTTGTCCACTTTCCATCTCAGGTTGCAACGGACGATGACGCTGGCTGGAGCTGCTGACTGGGGCTGGTCTGAGGGAAGCTCAGGGAGTCCAGAAGAGCTCAGTGGTGGCTGGTGGTTGCAGGAGAGCAGCTGGAGGCTACAGTGAGATGTTGACCTGGCGCTAGTGGAGAGTGGATAAGCAGCGTGGTGGAGAAGAGCAGAGTAGAACTTTGGTTGCCTTGGTTTTCTGCTGCGATTTCTTGCTGCGTGCTTGTGCTCTTGGCTGATCATCCTCTCTTGAGAAAGCTACTGTGATCTTTGAAGCAACCATCCCTTGCTTGAGCACTTGGAGGAAGGAACAAGAGGCTTTGAGTCCAACAGCGAGAAGACACGAAGAAAGGGGTTCTTGCGTGAGATCGTCGCTGGGTGGAGCTCGGAAGAAGCTTGCTGTGTTCTTGTCTGTGCTAAGTGCTAAGTAAGATCTTTCTTGTGTTTCATTGTGCTTAAAACTATATCTTTGATTGAAACGCTGTGGAGAGGTTACTCCACCGAGAAGGAGGTTGCTTTCTATCCGGATCTTCCGAGGCTTGATCTGCCGACGATCAAGGGATCGCCCACCTTAAGGGCACGCCAAGGAGTAAGGAAGTTATCCCCGAACCTTGTAAATCCTCTTGTTAGCGTTCTTGTGTTTGCTCATAGTTTAGGGTTTAGTTTTCTGCATATTCTGTTTTTACTACTTCCGCTGTGCTACTAAAAGTTTGAGTGCAAAAATTTGAAAAGCGCAAAGTCCAAGTGTTTGGCTATATTCACCCTCCCCCCTCTCTAGCCATTCGAGTTCCAACAATACCATCAAGGGTCATGAAAGGAGTGTCCTGAGTCTAAACTCCCTGGTAGATTATCTCGAATGATACTGATGAAAGGTTGTTGGTATTAGGCAAACTGGGTGAGGCAAAAGGATAGGTCCTAACTTGGCCGCAAGCAAGAGGCTACCGTAAGCTCAAGGGCACACCTATATGAGCTAACCCGGTGAGGAATTGCCCTGCCTTTCTGAAAATATAACCTTCTGGGAGAACCCTATCCAAGATCGGTGTGGATTGAGGAGATTATCTCGAAGGATACTGATGAAAGGCTGTTGGAATTAGGCAAACTGGGTGAGGCAAAAGGATAGGTCCTAACTTGGCCGCAGGCAGGAGGCCGCCGTAAGCCCAAGGGCATACCTATATGAGCTAACCCGGTGAGGAACTGCCCTGTCTTTCTGAAAGTATAACCTTCTAGGAGAACCCTTGTCCAAGACTCTACTGACCGACCCGCTTTGGGAAAAGTGATAAGGGAGAGACGACAACGGTGAACTCTGAACCAGGTTCCAACTCTAGAAGGAACCCCGGAGAATTACCATCTCTTGAAAGTAAGATCCTGCAACTCAAGTTCCTCGTCTGTGTCCAACCCATGGCATACCACTTCTATACGCGCCATGGCTGTTATGTGGATTTGCCTACTCCACGAGCATACTACGAGTGATCCACCTAGTCGCTCAGAAGTTCGATCGTCTATGACGACTCCGATGATGACTCCAGCCCGTTCTATGAAGCAGTACATATCACTGAGCCATCAATATCATTGCGCTATTATCATCCACAGAATTGGAGGCATTATAATCTCTTTTTGCAAGATCGAGCATCAATCTGCGAGGCGTCGTGATATTATTCGGGATCCGCAACCAGCGTGCGTTCCGAATCGAAAGCCAGCAATGACTCGGAGGTAGAACGACATGATTCCCATCCTCAAGAAGAAGGATCTTCCCCATTCAAAGTCATTGACTTCCATGCGACACAACGATGGCAGTAGAGGGCTCTCAAACCATGACCCTTTGAAGATCCACCCAGGGGCACCATCGGCTTCACGTAAGAGGTTTTTGTTTTTGACGGCGATCGTTCATCTCCACTGACCCCTGCGTAGACGGTTCGTGACGATCAACAGGTGTCCGACACACATTTGGCCGACGTTCTTGGTTACACGTGCCAAGAACCCATCTACGATGACTGCCTGTCCAGCGAGGATCTGAGCTACAATGACGACGAGTACTCGATCTAAGATGATCCTGCTACAGAACCTGACTCGGGTTCTGACGACTCTGGTTCGTCCGAATCTGACGAATCACAGTCAGGCACGACAAACTCCTCCGACTACAGTTCCAGTTCTTTTGAGGAGATCCCCTGTCGTTGCCCCCTGGTTCTCACGGCTACTATTCGACAACGCGGTCGTCGTTTGGCGCGTCTACAGAAGAGCTATCCATCATTCCCAGTTCGGAAGCATTTCCGTTTCCAGAATTTTCAACGCCACCCGCGGCCTTGCTCTTCCCCATCAGAGTTGCTGCGGAACGTGGTGGGAGAGGAGGAGGACCGTGTCCCTATTCCTGGAATCGGCGGCCCTACGGAGACACATGTCGCCGACATTGCTATCCCTGATTCAAACAGCGAGCGTGATTAATGTTTTGGGTCAAATCCAATAATACAGAAGTGCCAACTGCATGTGGTCTGGCATCATGTCAGCATCACACTATCACTACTTTCGGTGGTAGTGCGTTAGCTTTAGTCACGAAGGAATTGTCCTTTCCTCGATGTGTGTGTAAAGTACCTAGTGGAGGGTGGCTTTATTAGCTAGAAGCACATATAAAGGATGGACGATGAAGCCCAATGAGCACCCACATCCTCTCGTCTTCCTCTATATAACCGCCTTGGTTATCTCACTGCAAGACACACAGACGAACTCTGAGTCTTACTTTGAGCTTTGTAATCGTTTCCTCCTAGACACTTTCTAATAAAAGTCTTGGGTTTTCCCTTCTCATTATCTTTTATTGGAACCTGTTTGCTCCGC
The DNA here is from genome assembly GCA_024364735.1 of Boesenbergia rotunda. Taxonomy (NCBI): domain Eukaryota; kingdom Viridiplantae; phylum Streptophyta; class Magnoliopsida; order Zingiberales; family Zingiberaceae; genus Boesenbergia; species Boesenbergia rotunda. The sequence goes on from JAGFNQ010004668.1 coordinate 20,377, forward strand.
CCCGCTTCTTTTCATCTTCTGATATCAGAACTAGTTCAAGGGAAGCTACTTGATAAGTACCATTTTATTGATTATTTTAGTTGCTAAAATCCATGTTTGACCCATGTTTTACTTGCTTAATTGTGAAATTACCCTAGGTTTTAGAACTTACTTTTATTTTGGACTTAATTGCAAATCTTGATATATTTGAATTATTTTGCCACTAAATTTTTGATCTATTTTTGTAGGCATGAAAGGTTCATGGACCTAGGGCATACTGGGTCAAACTTGAGTCGGAAGTGGACCCGGATCGAGTTATCAAGCTTCGGATTAATCTGGGCCGTCCGATTCAAAAGCGGCTAGATTTGAGCCATCTGGGACCATCTAAAGCAATCCAAGCTAGGGTTAGAGCTGATCAAGCACTCTGATCAAGATCTGAAGGTTTCATCCCAATCAGAGCTCATTCAACCGTTGGATCAAGCTCGGAGGGCTCTAGACTGTCCATTCAAAGATTAGGTTGATCTGGACCATCCGTTGCAAATCTGGAGGATCCGAGCTATCACGAGGCAGATCCTGACCCTTGATCAACATCATCAAAGTTTGGTTCAGATCGGATGAAGATCAGCCGTTGGATTCTCTCAAAACAATCTGGGTCGTTCATGCTTAAGTATTTAATCAAAATTTCCCCTCAGTTCAGCTCGTGCGTCTTCTTCGCCGCAACATAGTTCTTCACTGTTTTTTCGTTTTTACTTCCGTTTGCTCCAATTTTCTTCAACCTAAAGGCGTGACCCATCAATTCCGATCTTAGAGCAAGTTCCAGATCTTTGGGAAGCTGTTGCCGTGAAGTTTCCAGCCCTAAATTGCCCAAGAACAGAGCTGATTGAGGTCTCATCAACTCTGCCATTGATTGTCTTGAATCTGGTTTTGTTCCATCCTTAATCAATCTGAGCTATCTGGAGGGGTTCTCGGGTAAGCTCGGATCATTCCCAAGCCATCAGAACAATTGGACAAAGCTAGATTGAGGAGATCGAAGGGGTTTTCAGATTTGAGCAGAGCTGAGTTGGTTTGATTCGCAGATTCAGTTTTCCCATTGGTTTGTTGAGCTTAGGGGTTCGAGGCTCTCCCTTGCGTGACGAACAAGGAGTTCTTGAGCTAAGAGAAGGGGTTGATGATAGATTCTTTAGTTAATTTCTGTTAAGTTGCTGTAATTTCAATTTCTATCATTTCTGTTCTGTTTTCATATCAACTGCTCTAGCTTACTTTTCTGAATTGTTTCAGCTGTGATTAGGTTTCAGTTCTGAAGTTTGCAAGTATTAGATAGGTAGTTTGTTAGTGAGCAATTGAATTAATTTTAGTTTGCTTCGCATAGTTTAATTTCTGCAATTTCTTTAATCTGTTGCATGCCAGTTTGCTTCTGCGTGCCAGTTTATTTCTGATTTTTGCAGTTTCTTTTGAATTCAGTTTGTGTTTAGTTTAATTCCTGCCATTGAAAACAACATTTAGTGTGAAAATGAGTTTGATCTGAGTTTGCTTCTCATTCAGTCTCAATTCTGTATTCTTAGCTCAACTCTATCCCTTGCGTATCAGCTCTTTGCTGCACATCAGTTTTTTTTTAGCAAGTTTCAGTTATAGATTCTGAACTTCTGCGTTAAGTGATCATCAGTCCTCTTTAATCTTTTCCAAGCATTGGTTTTGTGAACTCGGTTCCAATTGCTTTGCTTGTTCTGTCGAGTTGGATGTTGTAATTTCTGCATTCAGATTTTGTTTCTGCACAACTGTTTCTGCATTGAGTTTTCTTGACTGATCAGACTTGGATCTTACTTCACTGGTACTATCATTTCCAAACTAAGTTGGTTAGTTTCAGTATGAATTGTCATGGTTTCAGTTTAAGCAATCAATACTAGTTTCGGCACATAAACTCTCTCCCTTGCGCAGCAAGTTAACTTCAATTCTGCAAATGTATCAAGTTCAGCTTTAGCACTGTTTAGAATCAGGATTAAACCTATCTTCTAGTGTCTTGTTGTGATTGAAATCGGTTGCATTCGAAATTGGATCATTTCTGAATTGTAGTTCATATCTGCACATAAGTTGTTTACCTTGCATATCAAATTGCTTCAATTGTGCCAAGTGAATGTGTCGGGTTGGATGTTGTAATTTCTGAAGTCCATAAATTCTGTAGTGAACCTGGAAATTTAATTCAGATTCTATTCCAAATTTGGATATTTTACATTGGTAGATTAAATTCAACATTAGTTGAGTTGGGTTTATTGGTTGCATTTGACTTATCAGTTCATTAGTTGAGTTTACTTTCTTTGCATTGCATTTCATTTCTAATTGAAACCAAACCCAGATTTTATTTGAAACCCAAAAATATCAACGACACATAAATACAAGCTCGAATCACACAACGTCAACTAGCCCTATGAAAAATACGACCTGTGGCCCCTTTACTACGCTTTTATTCTTTGATTGCAAAAAGGGTTTCCAGCTTACACACATATCTAAATTTTGAGACCCACACTTTCGTGACACCTATTCTGAGGGCATCACTACTCTCTCTAGCAGTCATTCATACCATCAAGGGTCTTGAAAGGAATGTCCTGAGAACCCCTGTCCAGGACTCTACTAACTGTCCCGCTTTGGGAAAAGTGATACGGGAGAGACGACAATGGTGAACTCTGAACCCGATTCCAACTCTAGAAGGAACCCCGGAGAATTACTGTCTCTTGAAAGTAAGATCTTGCAACTCAAGTTCCTCGTCTATGTCCAGCCCATGGCATACCACTTCCATATTTGCCATGGTTATTATGTGGATTTGCCTACTCCACGAGAATACTACGAGCGATCCACCCAGTCGCTCAGTAGTTCGGTCGTCTATGACGACTCCGATGATGACTCCGGCCCGTTCTATGAAGCAGTACATGACACTGAGCCATCGATATCACGGCGCTATTATCATCCGTAGAATTGGAGGTATTATAATCTTTATTTGCAGGATCGAGCATCCATCTGCGAGGCGTTGCGATATTATTCGGGATCCACAACCAGCGTGCGTTCAGGAACGAAAGCCAACAATGACTCGGAGGGTGAACAACATGATTCCCATCCTCAGGAAGAAGGATCTTCCCCGTTCGAAGTCATTGACTGCAATGCGACATAGCGATGGCAGCAAAGGGCTCTCAGACCCCGTCCCTCTGAAGATCCACCCAGGGGCACCATCGGCTTTATGCAGGAGGTTTTCGACAGCGATCATTCATCTCCGCTGACCCCTACGCAGAGGGTTCGTGACGATCAGCAGGCGTCCGACACACATCTGGCCGACGTTCTTGGTTGCATGTGCTAAGAACCCATCTACGATGAGTACCCGTCCAGCGAGGATTTGAGCTACAACGACGATGAGTGCTCGATCGAAGATGGTCCTGCTACAGAACCTGACTCGGGTTCTGATGACTCTGGTTCGTCCGAATCTGATGAATCACAGTCAAGCACGACAAACTCCTCCGACTACAGCTCCAGTTCTTCTGAGGAGATCCCCTGTCGTTGCCCTTTGGTTCTCACGGCTACTATTCAACAACGTCGTCATCGTTTGACGCGTCTACAGAAGAGTCGTCCCTCATTCCCAGTTCGGAAGCATTTCCGTTTCTGGAATTTTCAACGTCGCCCACGGCCTTGCACTTCTCCATCAGAGTTGCTGCGGAGCGTGGTGGGAGAGGAGGAGAACTGTGTCCCTATTCCTGGAATCGACGGCCCTACAGAGACACCTGTTGAGATTATAGAAAGAAGACATTATGGTCATTAATAGACTTTAATGTCATACTCATCGAGTTTGGTTACCAACCAAAAATAAGATAAGTCATTAACTAGTAAAAACCATATTTACTATCATCAGCTTTATGCATAACATTAGGAACCCTTGAAAATCAATGTTTGAAATTTAAATCCGTCTTGCATTGAAATTGCAAGCCTCTAGATAATGCTTATATATGGGCCAAAATTGTGCACAACGAAAACCAGGGAAGGGACAAACCTTGTAGAGAAAATTCTCATTTCCAGCAATTAAAGACAGATGGCCTTTTTCTCATGTATAGCCCAAAAATAATCCTATCTGCTTGGAATTGAGTCATATTTATTATTCACAGGATGAAATTATGGCAGGTAAATTTATGATGGGAAGAGGCTCGGTATGACATTCCATCTGCTTCATCCACATTAACCATTTTATCAGGTTTGATACTTTGATCTCTCTACTTCTCATTTCTTGTACCACATTTACAGCCTCTCCTATCATTTCCGCAATGCTATATATATATATGCCTAGATCAAGGCATTGTCACTATCCAAACCAGGTTCAAGTCCATGATTCTTCAATCGTAGAACCTGTTTACAAAGATTTTGATTAAATCCAGAATCAGACATCTGCATGTAGATCTCGACTGCATTCTCGTAATAACCAGACTCCTTGCAAGAAAATATCATTAGATGATACAAGTTTTCTTCAAAGTTATGATCTTTCCATCCTTTCTTCTTTAAACTCTTAAAGCTTCATCAATCAATCAACTTTTCGCAGGCTATAGCTAAAATCGACCATGATGTAGCATCAAACAATATATTCTGATTAGAAGAGGTATCTGAAGTTCGAGTGAGAAATCACTTGCATCTTCAAAATAAGAAACCAAACTAGTCTTGTCCTGATCACCTACATCCAATCGGCTCGGAACGACGACACCTGAAGAAGCCAAGGCCAGATTTTGATGAGTCGCAACAAAGCAAAGCAACCGCACACAAGTTAGGGTTCCCCAATTGATTACGTTGCTTCGGCTCATACATCTCCCAACCTGCAACAATCTTCAATGAACCCATGCAATTTTCTCGCGCAACTGCACTCTGAAACCACACCAAGCACAAGAAATGATCGCGACATGCGTTGGATGGCCACCACGTGTCCCATATAAACGGCGGGTGTATTCGTATAATCTGGGCCGGTTTGCACCCACACCTGGGCCGCATATGAACACTGATCCGAGTTGGTCATTCTATCCGATTAAACCATAAAATTTATAAAAGGAAAAAATCAGATTTTTTTTCATTTTATTAAATCAAAATGCTACTAACTTTGGAGGATAAAGTCCACAAAAAAAAAAGGATGAGAATGATGCACGTTTTGCATGTAAACTCAGAAGTTCGACTGAAACCCCATTTAAGAAATAAATCTGAAGAGTATTCTGTAATCTCAAAACCACACGAGAAAAAACAAAGGGATGAAAGAGATGGAGCACTTACTGACAAGAATTGCCTAACGCATTATCTTCCTCTCAATCCACAGGCCACCATGAAGAGCACCAAGAAGAGGCCACTAGAAAGCACTGGTCAGCATGAATGTGCCATCACCTATCCTCACTCTCTAATCTCAATCATCTTTGCGTCTACACCTTTCATCACCATGATCAGATTGATAATTAAACATGGAAGCTTCCTTGTCTAACCTCACGTTTTACAGTATTGTGGGAGACAATCCTCGAACAGCCAAATGTAGTGGAAGTATGCATCTGCATTGTAATCAATAGGATTAGGAAGCACTGTTCTTTTCATGATTCGGATGGAATCATTTTTCAGATACTATACACTAGTTGACTTACCACTATAGATTGCAATCATAGTGACTTGGACATCCATTAACCATTTCCCTTCATCCTCCTCCACCTATGTCACTGTTGATCAATGTGCTACATGGCATTATTGCTTAAGAAGATTGCAGGGAGTAACCACCCTAGTAATAACATAAACTTGCCCCCAATGAATTGCCACACTGTTATCTTGGCCAAAGTTGTTCTCCTCCTCTTCATTTCATCAGCCCGTCCCTCGTATCAGAGCGGCACAATTTGGACAGACCAATCTGCTCTACTGGAGTTCAAGAAGGGGATCGTCTCTGATCCTGGAAATTCGCTGCGCGATTGGAGTCGGCAGAACCATGTTTGCGAGTGGTATGGCATCAATTGCAGCACCACTACTCCTCAGAGGGTGGAGAGAGTTAATCTTAAAGGTAACTCCTTGGTAGGAACCATCTCCCCCTTCTTGTCCAATCTTTCAAATCTCATTCTGCTCGAATTGTCGGAGAATTCCCTCCGAGGATCTGTTCCTGCGGAACTTGGATTCTTGTCTCAGCTGAGGGTGCTTGCTCTGAAGCAAAATTGCCTACGAGGAAACGTTCCCGAGAGCTTTGGAATGCTTGCAAAACTCGAATTCATTGACCTCAGTGACAATGAGCTCCGTGGCCGTCTGCCTGTCATTCTCTTGTACAATTGCACAGAGTTGCACTATGTGGACCTTTCGACGAACTTGTTCACCGGCTACATTCCTTCACAGCTTGGGTACCATCTTCCCTTGCTGACTAACCTTCTTTTGTATTCGAACCAACTCATCGGCAGCATCCCTGAATCTCTCACAAATTCAAGATCACTGGAGGAGATTGATATTGAGAACAACTCCTTCAGTGGGGTGTTACCATCAAAGATCTTGATGCAGATGTCTTCTTTGAGGAGACTCCACCTCTCCTACAACAACTTCTCCGGGGACGACCGCAACTCCAATCTTGTCCCCTTCTTTGATGCCATCTCAAACTTGACTCACCTGGAGGAGCTTGAACTGGCAGGTAACCTTCTTGGAGGTGAACTGCCTGCGAGTATCGGTCTTCTAGGTGTCAATCTCTCTGAGATCGATCTCGGGCACAATCTAATTCAAGGGACAATCCCTCCAAACTTATCAAAGCTTGTTAATTTGAAATGGCTAGATCTGTCAAACAATCTTTTGCACGGTTCGATTCCATCAGAACTACTGCTGCTGCCTAATCTGCTGAGAGTCTGGCTGTTTGACAACTCCCTTTCTGGAGAAATCCCTTCTCCTCCCGCTCGATGTCAAATTGGCCTCATCGACTTATCAAAGAACAATCTCTCGGCCCAATTCCATCAGCTTTTGGAAATCTAACTCAACTGCGGCAGCTTAAACTAAGTGAAAACCAGCTTAATGGAACCATACCTCCAAGCCTAGGAAACACAAAGTTGGAGCTCTTGGACCTGTCCTACAACAGGCTAACAGGATCTCTACCAGCTCAAGTTGCTAGCTTGAGCTCCCTGCTCTTATACTTCAATCTGTCACACAACTTGTTAGAAGGGCAGCTGCCGGCAGAGCTGAGACAGATGAACAAGGTTGGCGAAATCGATCTCTCATCGAACAAGTTCAGTGGTGAGATTCCTGAAAGCTTGGGAGGCTGTGTAGTAGTTGAGTTGCTGAACTTGTCGAACAACAATTTACAAGGACAAATTCCTCAGTCAATTGGAAATCTGTTAAGCATCAAAACACTGGACTTGTCTTTTAACCAGCTTTCAGGACCAATTACGTACTCTCTTCAGCACTGCTCCAGCCTCACGTTCCTGGACCTCTCCTTCAACAACTTCTCCGGAGCCCTGCCAGAAGGCGGAATCTTCAACTTGTTGACGTCCGATCGGATAAAAGGGAACCATTTCTGCGCCGCGCTGCCTGGACATGGAATTCCCAGTTGCCCTCGCAAGAGGACGAGCTTGATGCATTCTCGAAGGGGGCTGATACTGCTCGTCGGCATTGTGACCGTCTCAGCTTTCTTGGCTACAGTCACATGCGGAACAGTTTACATGATCATGAGAAAAAGGAGTAGCAAAAGACACAAAGGAGATGATCCGAGCAAGAATCTAGCCGTGAGTTTTACCTCGGGCTTCCCGAGAATCACTTACAGAGAGCTCGTGGAAGCGACAGAGGGGTTCGAGAAGAGCAGATTGGTAGGATCCGGCAGCTTCGGGCAAGTCTACAGAGGAGTGCTCAGCGACGGCACAGCGGTGGCGATTAAAGTCCTACAGCTGCAATCCGGCAACTCCACGAGGAGCTTCAAGAGGGAATGCGAGGTCCTGAAGAACATCCGACACAGGAACCTGATGAGGATCATCACGGCGTGTAGCCTCCCGGATTTCAAGGCCTTGGTGCTCCCGTTCATGGCGAATGGGAGCCTGGAGAACCATCTCTACCCGAAGGGGGAGCCCTGCTCGCGGCTGAGCTTGGTGGAGCGGGTCAACATCTGCAGCGACGTCGCCGAGGGACTGGCCTATCTGCATCACCATTCGCCGGCCATGGTCGTGCATTGCGATCTCAAGCCCAGTAATATTCTCCTCAACGACGACATGACCGCGTTGGTGTCGGACTTTGGGATCGCGAAGCTGGTGATGACGGTGGAAGAAGGGAGCGCGGAGGCGGCAGCGGCGACGGCCAACTCAACCGCCAACATTCTCTGTGGATCGATTGGATACGTTGCTCCAGGTGCGACCCGAAACCCTAATGATACAGAAATTTTGCCCCTTTTTAACAATTCGAAGCATAAATTTCATTGCCTTTGCCAGAGTATGGTTATGGGAGAAGCGCATCAACCAAGGGCGACGTCTACAGCTTCGGGATTCTCTTGCTGGAGATGGTGACCGGAAAGAGACCTACCGACGACATGTTCGGGGAAGGAGTGAGCTTGCAGAGGTGGGTAAGGAAGGGATACCGGAGCAAGATGGAGACGTTGGTGGATGCGCCGTTGATGAGGGAGGTGAGCAATCAGAGCCTGGAGGTGAGGAAGATGTGGGAGACCGCGCTCGTGGAGCTGCTCGAGCTGGGGCTCGTCTGCGCCCTCGAGAACCCGGAGAATCGGCCGACAATGCTCGGCGCGGCCGACGATCTGGATCGGCTCAAGAAGTATCTCGCCGGCGACGCCACGGCGACGTTCACGTCCAGCATCGGGTTGTCGTCCGCCAGCGTCGGAGCTTCGTCGTCGGATTACTGGTAGCCACGGATGGGCGCTTTATGATTCGTGTCGACTGAGTTTGCCAAAATTGTAATTTTCGAAGGTTCCTTGTGGTTTTTTTTAAAAAAACGCTTCCAAAAATATATTTATTAACTTACAACAGACTACCGAAATGTTTGCAGGCTGCCTCCTGCAAGTTTTAAAAATGGAGAAAATACCCTTACACGAATAATATTGCCTTAAAGTTCACAGGACGCTCCTCCAATTATCGATACCTACTCCAACACGCAGGCAGGCAAAAGGACTCGTGAAGGGTTACATCATAGGCATAGCAAACGAAGAGAATGCACTCGTACGTGCATAAACAAGCCAACAAAAGGGTACGAGGAAATGCAGCAAATGACGTGACCTTGAACGATATGATACCTGATAAGATGGCACCAGTTTTCCCGCTTCACTGCAATTGTTGCTGCTCATGAGTAATGGATTCCTTTTTCACATCAGCAAACTGAAAATAGATACGATCTGTTTCGGCGATTGTTCAAGGGAGAATTGGCTTCGGCTCGGACCAATTCAAGTTATATTTCTGATGTTTGCAAAAGAAAAAAGTATAAAAATAGTTCAATAAGCAACGCATCAATAATCGGCACAACAAAGGGCCAGTTTCTGTGAGCAATCAATATATGGACAAGAGATTACCATAAGCAAGGTTTAAACTATAGTTACCTGCCATTATTCAATCCTTGAATGCAAACATGGAAACCAAAAGAATATGACATTATTATCATAGCGTCCATTGCAATCATCTCAAATTTGTATTCAGCAAGATCAACGCATTTGATGTGAATATTAACCGGTGTTTAAGTTTAGGACATAAATGGATCATCTATGTAAATGTAGGACTTCATATAGGTCAGGCTTTGATTGCGCATGTGACCACATAATATACAATAGGGCTAGAACTTGTGAGCAATACAAGGTTTAAATGAATTCTAATATTGGTTGCTACAGAAGGATGGAGAATTTGGGATAAAAGTTTTTCTCCAGGGTCGAGTGTTCTTAAGATGGTTGGTGCTCTTAAGTCAGAATTAGCAGACTTTATTTTCATAACAATGACAGAAAAAATTGGATTCGTGAGTTCTCTTTGATTGAACTATAAAATCCTCTTTGGATTAGATGCCAATTGAATAGCATAGACATTAACATGTTTCAGAGGATATTTGATTGTAGTTTTGGTGTAGTTGTGATAAATCAGAGAACTCAAGCAACTCTTAGATATATGTATGAATACATGGTGTCGTTCACTCAATGAGAATAGAGACATAAGCATTGGCCTAAGTTTTGCTTGATAATAGACTAAGTAAATTAGGGTTGTCTGTTGAGAATGTAATTGATGGCAAAGATCAAACAATCGAAAGCTACTAAATAACATCCTATCAAAGCTAAACATCCCAGAATCAAACATTATATAAGATTCTTCTGTTGTGTGATACATAACAAAAGTGGCGCAATCAATGATTGATATATATTCCCTTTTGTTCAAATAGGTAAAATGAGAACTAGAACAGTACGTACACTGCAAAATAGATCAACCCAACGAAGATGATGTCAATTGTCCTATAAGGCTTTCTGAAATCAAATAAAAGATTTACTTTCCCACTTTGACAGAACTTTGAACTTATATCTTAGAATTGTTCAAGACTCTTAAAGTCATCTATTCCAATCGCCCATACATTATAGGGACTAATTGTTCAATAAATACACCACGAGAACTAGGATCAGTTACAATATAAAATAGATCAGCACTTTGATGGAACTACTGAAAGTATGTCTTAGAGTTGTTCAAGACAATTCGAGTCTTCTTGCCTAATTGTCTCTACATGCGGCATGAAGCCTACTACTATGATGATATAGCAACAGTGGCATTACATGCAAATGTGTTCATCCACCTTGAGAAAACAACATTGTTTACATTTTCATGCCCTCCAGGATCACATGAATAATTCCAGCATCTACATAGTTGTTTGACACGGTATTTGGTATGAATTGTAAGTCTGTGAGGCTAGAAACCTAGAATTTAGCCATTAATTTTCCTTTTTTTTTTGGATCTCTTCCCCAGACATCTTACCTTTAATGTCAAACCCAAAATAACTGAAAAGCAATAAAACTTTCCTTCAACATATTTCAGAAACTTGCACGCCTTCTTAATTCAGTCTGTTCCTCTACAACTCCACTATATAATTAGTAAATTTGTCTCTTCTAGAATCACCTTCAATGATCTTTCCAACAAATTAATAAGGATCAATAGTGTATATAGCTAAAAAAAATTCACTTTGCGTTCTAGCTTTTTGATCCATATCAAAACTCAATATTATTCAGCACACTCTTCAATATCAACGATAAAAAAAAAGCATCATATCATATAGGCGATCAACACGCTTTGCCATGTTATTACACTCTTCAGCATAAATTCATATTAGTTTGTTCTTCTAAAGTTTAAATTCCAATTGATGATCTAATTTCTTATAGCTGTATTTTTTTTTTCTTATAGTTGTATTTTTATTAGCAAATATGTGAAGTGAAATAAAATTTAGGGAAAATGTTGATCGTCAATCGGCGGCACGTCTGATGTTCGATCGTCGATCGGACACCACCGACAGCCTCCGATCGCTATCCCGGAATCAAACTATACCTTGGGGGATGGTGAACTCGTCGGGATCGCGAGCAATGGTGAATCCGTCGGGATCGACGGTGAATGATACGAGATCGTAATTGTGGCGATCCCCGACGGTTCATCGTGCCCCCCAGGGTATAATTTGGTTTGGGGCGGTGGCCGGAGGCCGCCAACAGTGTCCGATCGATGATTGGACATCGGACGTGCCGTCAATTGAAGGTCAAAATTTTCACTGAGACATTCACTTTCACTGTGCGTATCATTACTCGAAAATACACATTCACTTCCGCACACACTAATGTAATAATAAAATAAACAATATTTAAATTCAACTATTCTTTGATATAATATTATTAAAAGTAAAAAATCTAAATAAGACGAATAAATATGTCTAGATTAATTTTACTTTAACGAATGCATAAACATATCAAGTATCATCAAGTACGTGCACAACATAATATAATAAAATTTAAATCCAGTAGTTATCTACTTATTATTGTTGAATTGTAATGTTACAAACAAAGTCCCATATTGAAAACACGTAGAAAAGATCATAGGTGTACAAGAAAAAATATCTCTATGGGTACAAGGTCTTTTGGATGAAATTCAAAAACAAAATTATAAGGATTTAGGTCCAAAGTAGACAATATCATACCATTGTGGAGATATCTAAATTTCTTCAGTCCTAACAATTGGTATCAGAACCCGAACTGCCAGAAAGTCTAACCGCTGACTGTGCACAAGAGTTATGGTCTAATCGAGTCATATGAGTAGAATATTGACCTCGAACAAAGGAAGTGAGAGCTCCCTTGTCCGAATCCAGAGGACCAGACACCAGACATGAAATCCTAGTTGCAACTGGGCAAAGAAGTCTTAGTAGGCCGGGTAAACCCTAAAAACCCGATAGGTCGAGGATCGGACGTCAAACAGATACACTTTCCGCTTGAGGGGAGCCTTGTGATCCTTCATTTGAGAAGGGGGGTGGGGGGGGGGGGGGGGGGGGGGGGTTACAAGGTTGCAAACAAAGTCTTACATTGAAAACATAGGTAAGATCATGGACTTATAAGGGAAAGATATCTCCATTGGTATAGCTTCAAAACAAAACTATGAGGGTTTAGGCCCAAAGTAGACGATATCATACCATTATGGAGATATCTAAATTCCTTCCGTTCTAATAATTATACTCTTGTTTTCACAAGTAAATAACCTAAGTGAAAAATATAGAAGAACTACAATTCTTTTAAATTTATTTCAGGAGTGCTTTAATATTTGAAACCAATTTACCCCAAATATCAATTATCATCCCTTGTTTATCCTTTTTCCTCTCTGTTTTTTCCCCTTCAATCCCTAATTTACTAGGGGCGTTATAGGTTGGCACTTTAACATGGTTCCAAAATTGACTTGCTCCGGTCAAAGACTAAAATTTTTAGGTCGACTTGAAACTTCAAAATTTGCAATGAACTAAATAATATATTTTTAGGATACATTTGCAGACCAAGTTTCAGCTAAATGATCAATCAAAAACACATTTAGGCTCAAAGTGCAATAATATGCTTGCTGAGTAATTTTATTTGTCTTAGATCAGTAATTGTAACTAAGGCTACTTGACTACTTTAGAGTTGGTGATGTACATTCTCGGGAACTATATAGATTGGTGATCTTCTTTGGAAGGGATCCTCATGAGCTTAATAGTATCCATACAAAAATACTATACATATACACTACAACAAAAACATTAAATACCGACGAATTTCCATCGGAAATTTCCAACGGAATTGCCATTTCCGTTGGAAAATTTTTATTTAGCCACGTGGCGAAGGAATAATTCCGACGGAATTAGATTTTCGTCTGAAATTACCAACGGAAATTTAATTCCGTTGAAAATTTGTAATAAAATTAGGGCACACCTCCCTCCCTCCTCGCGCAAGTTGCTCACCCGAACTCCTCCGCACGCTCCGTCACCTCCTCCCTCGCTCGCTCTGCGCTCGTTCTCCCGGTATATTTTTTATTCATTTTCCCTCTCCTATCTCCGATCGGCCGCAGCCTGCCGGCCAGATTCGTCGCCCGCGACTGGATGCTAGCCTTGGACGGGCTTCGCCAGCGAAATCTAGCCGCTGCCGACCACTGCTGGGGGAAGGCCGGTCAAGTCTTGGCGGCCGCGGGTTGGCAGCAGTCGGCCCTTGTAGGCTGTCGACGGCAGCTGTCGGCCCTTGTGGGTTGTCGTTGTCCCTTGCGGGCCACCGCCGACAGCTGCCGATATGCTTCCGACCTATATAGATTTGTTTAATTTATTTTTAAAATATTGTAATTAATTTTACTATAATTTATTTATTCTTAGGTTATTATTTTTGCTGCTCTTCTCCGACTTGCATCTAATCTTCAGGTATAATTCGTTCTTATGTTTTTGTTATGTTAGAATTTTGTTAAATTAGCAATTACATGTCATTTTAGTGTTTATTAATGAAGTATCTTTAGTTATTATATCATTTAATTATTTTATTAATTTAGCATGCTATTTTAGAACTTATTATAAGAGCTAGCATTTAGAATTAATAATTTAGGTATATCTTACTCAACAACATGATACTTGCTTTAATTACAATAATTTTAATTATAAACTTATGAATATTTCACTAAGTGGTAAAAATATTAAATACTTGATTTAATTTGATTAATTTAATTAAACGTTTTAATTAGAATAAAAAATAAACATACATTAAAATAAACGTTAATGTGAACTAATTAAACTCATGATATTTTGACTAGATTTAACAATTTATAATATTTAATTAACTTTTACTACTATATTTATTCAATTTATAAAAGTTTATTAATATTTTAATTTTATTCTGATTAGGCAATAATGTATATGAACAAAGCTTAGTTGTACAACCAACATATAAAAAGCTTAGTTGTACAACCGATTAGACAATGGATTTATCAAAGATGATTTTATTACTGATCTTGAACAATTTATGAACTTTGCTAAGAGTCATCCAGAATGTATGGATGGTGATAAGTTAAAGTGTCCGTGTAATCATAGAAAATACAGAAATATAAACTACCGTGATGAGGATACGGTGAGAGTACATATATGTAGAAATGGTTTTGTGCCAAACTACTATAACTGTACTGTCACGGAGAACCTTATGTATGTGAATCAATTGGCCTTCTGTTGGTTCATCATCTGATACTTTTGTTGCATCCCTCGAATCATTAACTAATGATATTGCAATGTAATCAATGGTTCAAGATGCGATGAATGCAGCTGATTATTCCAACATAGATGAAATATCTGCACTTGAATATCAACAATTATATGAAATGTTAAAGTCTAATGAAAGAGAATTATGGGAAGACATTCCTTCTGACCATTCTCAGTTATCAGCTACTACAAGGTTGTTAAATATGAAAGTCAGAACATCATTTTTCAGAAAGATGTTATGATGAAATATGTCAATTAATGTCAGAGTTAGTCCTTACTGATAACATAATGACTGATAGCTTCTATAATACAAAGAAATTGGTTAGAGGTTTAGGTTTGTCTATAGAGAAGATTGATTGTTGTATAAATAACTGCATGATATATTGGAATGAAGACAATGAACTGAGTGAATGCAAAATCTGTAGTCACCCGCGTTATAAGCATCGTACTCGTATATCAGGGAAGAAGAAGAAAAATATTGTATGGAAAGTCATGTATTATTTTCCGTTAACTGCTAGACTTCAACGCTTATATGCATCTGCCGCTACAGCAAGCTACATGATGTGGCATCATGAGCATGAGCACGAAGCGGTATTATGTGTCATCCCTGTGATTCCCCTGCATGGAAACATCTTGATACTGTATATCCTTCATTTGCAATGGAACCTCGAAATGTCAGATTGAGACTTTCTGCAGATGATTTTCAGTCATTTGGGCAGTCAGGACAACAATATTCATCTTGGCCAATAATATTGACACCTTATAATTTACCTCCATGGATGATGCATGAAAGACGAATTTATGTTCCTTACTGTACTGATTCCTGGTCCAACCAATCCCAAAGATAAGATAGAAGTTTTCCTTCAACCTCTAATTGCCGAGTTGAATGAATTATGGAATGTAGGGTCAATGACTTATGATATTGCAAGTAAAACAAATTTTCATTTGCAAGCTGCATTATTATGGACAATCAGTGATTTTCCAGCATACTCAATGTTATCTGGATGGAGCACAGCTGGTAAATTAGCATGCCTACACTGCATGACAGATTCTGATGCATTTTCATTACCTTGTAGTGGAAAGGTATCTTGGTTTGATAATCATCGAAAATTTTTACCTGTCGACCACCCTTTCAGGCGAAACAAACAAAATTTCCTAAAGAATGTTGTCGTCGGAAAACTTTCTCCAATTTATACTTCAGGTGAAGAGATTATTGAACAAATAGACAGTTATGACTTCCTACCAGTATCTCAACCTGGTTCTAATGAGATAAATAAATACATTGTTAGGATGCGTAAGTGTGGATGGAAGAAGAAGAGTATTTTTTGGAGTTGTCATATTGGAAGTATCTTCTCATTCGACATAACTTAGATGTCATGCATGTTGAGAAAAATTTCTTTGATAATATCTTTGACACTGTCATGAATATGCCTGGAAGAACTAAAGACACAGCAAAATCACGTGAAGAATTAAAAGAACTAGTTAACATACCAGAGTTGCATATGAATCAAACAACCAATAGATTTCCAAAGGCTTGTTATACATTAGACAAAGATGGTAAGGAAATTTTATGTAATTGGTTAAGAGAAATAAAATTCCCTAATAGGTATGCCTCAAATATGGCTCGATGAGTGGATATGAACAAGTTGAAGATGTTTGGAATGAAGAGTCATGACTGTCATGTGTTCATGCAAAGACTTATTCCAGTAGTTTTCCACGACTTACTTCCACAAAATGTTTGGCAAGCACTTACAGAATTGAGTCTATTTTTTAAAGATTTGACGGCAAGGTGTATTATGATGGATGATATGTTTCGGCTAAAAATAGACATTCCTCTCATACTATGCAAGCTGGAGCGCATATTTCCACCAAGTTTTTTTGATTCAATGGAACATTTACCAGTACATTTACCATATGAGGTAGAAATAACTGGTCCAGTGCAGTACAGATGAATGTATCCATTCGAACGATTTTTGAGAAAATTAAAGAATAATGTTCGTAACAAAGCAAGAGTTGAGGGGTCAATATGTCTATCTGGTTGAAGAAACATCTTCTTTCTGCTCCTATTATTTTGTTGACAATGTGAAAATCAGACATCGTAAGTGTCCTAGAAATTCTGATGATGCTCAACCGAATGACCCATCAATGCTTTTTATTTTCAACTTTCCCGGTAAGCCAATGGTGCATCTGTTTCTAGATGGTTAACTGAACAGAATATGATACTTCAAGAACATACATACTCTTAAACTGTGATGAGGTCAAACCATACATAAAGTAAGTTGACTTCTCTAATGATCCAATTATCCTATTTTAATTGTTTGCTTGATATCCCAATTGTCTTAAAATATTCCTCTGTCACAACTTATACGAACAATAACTATATATACATCACTGGGTGCAAGTAAGGTCGTTGAAAAGTTAGAAGTCAGAATTTGCATTATGGTTTGAAATATATGTAAGTTGCAATATCGTCAGAAAATTTATATATTTATGTCTATTCAGTTCAGTCTTAATTTATGTAGGTGAAAAATCGCAGAATATCAAATGTGCAAGATGATAGAATAATGAATCTTGCATCAGGACCGCTCCGTAAAATAAAGGTCTACTTTGGATACTATGTTAATGGGCTCAGATTCCATGTGGCACAACGAGATTCATGGAGATTAACATATAATTCTGGAGTTTGTGTTAAAGGATATATCGACAACAATAACACAGAGTTTGATTACTATGGCAGACTTAATGAAATCATAGAAATTGAATATCCTGCATTACCTATAAAATGGTATGTGTTATTCAAATGTTCATGATATAATCTGACCCCAAGAACAGGTACAAGAATACATCCAAACTATAAATTAGTGGAAGCGGGTCATATTTTTTATCTTGAATACCCTACAAAAAGAAGAAGACTTAGTGCATGGTTGTCTGTTTGTCGAATGAAGCTCCCGCTCGACTATAGAAATGTCGAACACCATCACTGCTCAAAATCATGATGCATTTCAGAATGATGAAGTAGAGAGACATTTTGTTGATTCACAACTCCCATCCACATCTGATTTATTTGTAGATGTTAATGTGACTTACGAGGATATAGATGATGAAGAGATGTCCAGCAGTGAGGATCTTGTTGAACTATCAGAGTTTAGTCAGGAGGACATAGATGCTAATGATATGTAAATAGTATCATTATTGTTCATCTAGTAAGTTATATTTTAATATTGTTTTGTATTTTTATTACCCTGTTACTCACTTTTATTATGATGTGTTGTTATATATTATTTTGCAGACATTTCTATAGCAGAGCAACAACAGTAATTCCCCGTGACCATCATATTTTACGAGTTGTTGGAGAAGTGTAAGTATTTGTTGTTATTAGTAATTAATGTTCATATATTATTTTTAATATCTTATTAATATGTTTTCTTTTTGTTATGCAGTTTTACTCCAGATAGTCATAGGGTTTCCAATTATATCACAAGTAAATTTAAAGAACGAGCATGTAGATCTACAACATGGAGGCATGTAGATCATGAAATTAAGACATTTTATTATAATGAATTTGTAGTAAGTAAAATCAATATATATTTGGTTTTTATATTATATTTACTCATTAATATACTAAATTTTTAATTTATAATTGCAAAAAAATATACATGGGAGGAGGGTCAGGAGGAAATTTTTAAAGCAACATGGAATATTTATTGTGACAAACTTACAAAGATTACCTCTATTATGTCAGACAAAAGGGCATAAAACCGACGTATGTTTCTGAGGAGATATAGAGTGCATGGACGACCACCTGGGCTGAACAGAGGTGGAAAGAAAATGTCGATAAGGCTCGAGCTAATAGAAACACCGAGCCAGGTGGCCCGAGTACCGGAACTGCTCGACATACGTCTGGTTCAAAATCTATGGTAGACATGCTCTTGATTTGGTGAGTTTAATTTAAAGTTGATACAAAGTACAATTTTTTATTTATTACCATACTTGTATGATGTTTGCCTAAAATATCTGTGTATACAGGAACGAGAGTTAGCTCGACTGCCCACCAGTATGGAGGCCTTTGTGAAGACCCACAAGTAAAAAGATGACACATTCGTTGATTCTCGTTTTGCGGTCATCCATGTAAGAACATTACTTAGTTTTTATTTTGCTTACCTTTAGTATTTTTCATCGAATTACTTTTTAATCATATTATGTTTTACAATACAGGCGAAAATCACTGAGAGAGTCGCCTAGGCATCTCAGCCTGCAGTAGAGGGGGGAGAGTCAAAATCTCTATCCACCGACGCACTTAATGACATATATTATGATGTTGTCGGTGGACGGACAAAGAACTCCACCCTCTACGGTCTTGGCTCTCAGGCCAAAGTTTCATTTGATGATCGCTTGAGGACTCCGAGGGTCGTTCCAGTTACCGTTCATCTTATTCTAGTGAGATGCACAGGATATTAGAAGAAAATCGAGATCTGCACTCAAGTTCAATCAATGCGAGGAGAGATGGCGGAATGGATGACCGCTGAGAAAGAGAGGAGGGTCGCTGATGAAAACGACGAGGGTCGCTGAAGATGCAAGGAGAGATGAGGAGCATCAGAAGCTTATGGCAGAAAATAGAGAATTCATGAGTCATATGTGATCTCTCCTAGCTTCTTTGCCTCGTCCGCCATCACAGGACACTCAGGGCCCTCTCACTCGGCTAATTAAGTTATTTTTGAGGTATGTTCAATTACATATTAATTTTTTAATTTATAAATAATGTATCGTTGGATGTGTATTTTTTTCATATATTAAACCTTACGAAATATATTTATTCTGTTTATATAGTCTACTAATATGTTGATTTGATTTTTGTTTCAGGGTTCCTCTGTGATATTTTGTTTATCTCTTACTGCATCTGATATTTGATTCAGTATTTTTTTATTACAATTAAAATTAGTTATACAGTTCATGTATTTTTGCGTTGTTTGTATTGAGATCCTTTTTGCTATCTGCTCTGGCACCATGTTAAATTATAAGTGGAGAAAATAATTGATTTTCTTGAATCCAAATGTTACATAATATCTCTTTATATAGGTAAGTTAGAATGCCTTGTCAACAAAAAATTTACAATAAATTTAATCACCTATTCTAGCCGAACATATTTTCTTTTAAGAGAGCATTTAAATTTGCGGACATAAGTAGCTCCTAAAGGTCAATTCTTGTAGTGCTATACTTTTTTACTTATCCAAAAAAAAGCATTTAAATTAGACACATGTTGTTGCAGCTTGTATATTGTTTGTGATTTTGTTGCTCTTATATCATTAATATCCAATTGCACTTGTCAGGGAGAGAAGATTAGATTTGCTTTCAAAATGGAAATGAAAGGTGGAGTATTTCTGATTGGCTATGTTGCTTTTCGAAACTTGTCTCTTGGAAGGCATGTGAAGGATAGGAATACAGCTACGTGTAAGTCATCAAATGCAATACTTTGAGTTCTCTTAATACTTATTTGTTTCAGTGTTTATTTTGGAGTATAGATAACATACTTGTCAAAGTGTCAATATGTTTTGGCTATGTTCGGATATGTTCTGTATGTAGAGGTAAGCAAAAATTCGAAAAAACCGAATTAACCGAACCGAACCAACCGAATTTTTAATTTTGGTTAGGTTTCGATTTTGAATTTTGTAATTCGGTTAAACTGAATAAACTGAATAAAAATATTAATTTAATTTTTTTATTTAAAAATATAATTAATTAAATAAAATCTTGTTATTTTAATTAAAAATCGAATAAAATTTAAAATTTTGGTTAATTCGGTTAATTTGGTCGAAAACCGAATTAATCGAAATTTTATCGATTCAGTAAGTTTGGTTTTGTAAAAAATTCGGTCCGTTCGGTTGGTTAAAAAAATCAGTTAATTCAGTTTTCGGTTTATTCGGTTCGGTCGGTTCGATTTTGACCGAATGCTCAAACTTATTTGTATGTGTTTAGATGAGTATATATGTGTTTTGATGTGTGTGGATGTTTTTGCTATGTTTGCATGTTGTTTGGTAGCTTTGAATGTATTGAATATGTTTTGTATGTGAGATAGATTTGTATATTGTTTTGAATATGATTGATGTTGTGACTATATATTGGTTTGACTGGATATTTTATTTTTCATTTATATCTGTTGTTATTGTAAATTGTATATATAATAATCCCAAATATAAATTAAATCATGAATTTTTTTTTACCGACGGAAATCAATTTTCGTCGGAAGATATTGAAACAATATTTCCGACTGAATTACGATTTCCATCGGAAATTTCCGATAGAAACACTATTTCCGTCAAAAATTTCCAACGGGAATGACGAAATTTCCGACGGAAAATATTGATTTCCATCGGAAATTTCCGACGGAAAATTCTTTCTGTCGGCCCAATCTTCCGACAGAATTTTATTTCCGTTGGAAATTTTACCGACGGTACAAAATTTCCTTCGGTAATTCCTTACCGATGGATTTTACGCCGACAGAGAGAATTCCGTCGGAATTCCATGGTAAATGCGTTTACCGACGGAATTCCGTCGGTAATTTCCGTCGATAATGTTGTTTATTTTTGTAGTGATAGACCCCATAAATATTACTATCCTACCAGACGACCCTAATAAACTCATAGCCTAATGGGATAAAGTGAATATAAACTAATGATATTTTTTGCCACAAGAATTACTTGATATGTAAATCTTCTCTGCAGCAAGTAGTTCAAATCAAACTTGTTTCATGGCCTTCTTTTCCACACTAATCTTCTTCCTTCAACCTTCATATTTCTTCTCCGTTTTTTTTCCTTCACATTCCTGGCCTCTTTTCCCTCGTCTTCACCTATCCACTCCAGTCATATGCTTTTGCATTAATAATATATAGTAGTAGTTGATGACATTATAATAATGATTAAGTAGAAAGGTTGGGAGCTTCATAGGATTGATCACAGATATAGCATAGGACATCAAGATCCTAAATACAAAAAAGAAACATTAAAAAGTTGTATTTAGCATTTAAAATTATTCACATTTGTTAACTTTTAATATCCCTATCTATCATTAGAGCAAAAGGTTATATCACTTACCCCAAACGATCCAGTATTGTCGGTCCCATGACAAAATACAGGCAAGTAAATCACGGGAGACATTTTACCCTAGTACAACAACCTTTTGTATAGGAGATGTTAGGCACCCACCGAGTCATTTTGCATCTGCTGGAAAGTAAACCCAAAACATATTGGAGCAAACACCCAACATCCCTATCTATCATAAAAAATGTTGAACTAGATAGCATCGAACTTGGGGCGACTTGCCCAGCTTCATGAAAGTTTCCCACCAACAGTTAAGGTAAATCGGAAAGCACTCGCAACGGGCGGCCTAGAAGGCCAGCATTGCGCACTCCATTTGAAGGGAAAAAAATCAACACGTGTTTTAGCTGGGATTGAACCGCGAGTGCCTGGATGACAACATGACACCCTTCCACTGCACCGTAACCCTGGAGGCAACATCGTATCTATCATGAAGCATAATCAAAATGTTTCCTAATAAATCAAAGTAGGATTATCCACGTCAGCCTTGCTATCTCATTATCGCATAGTCTTCAAGTGCTCCCTAAGCATGTCACTTTCTCCTCCATTCACGCCCCACCACCTCCATCTACAGCCACCTCCTCCAATAATTGAACCACCATCATCTTCTGAGATACAAATTGCTGAAGTTCTCCTCAAGTTTTTTTTTTCAAGATACTCTTATTTTTGTTGTTGTATGCAACAGTTTCTGCCTTTTGAATTGTGAGAATATTTTCACGGTTTTACACTGCATGTATTAAGTTTGGTGCTTTTCTGGCTAAAGGAATAGTTGGACCCTTCAAAAGTATCCATTTGAGTTATTTTCACGGTTTTACAAACTCAATTGACAGTTATTTATCTTTGTGCGCCTGCTACTTCAGCTAACCTTCTTTCCCTAATGTTTTTGGCAGCTATGACTGTTCTTTATTCTATCTGGCTTGTATATATCACAATTTCATATAGAAGTTTACACTGCATGTGTTGGTGTTTTTGTTGTTAGAGTAATAGTTGCATTAAAAATCCTAAGCAAAATATGAGACAACAATCTCACATCGATATTTGTTCACGACCATATTTATGACTGTAGTCGAGAATCTTGCTACTATTACAGCTTCTAGCATTGTCTTTGATCAACATTTTATCATAACCTAGCTTCGGTTCAATATGAGAATAAAAATAGTTAAAATGAAAATTCATGTCTTGGGCAAAACAAATGAGTAGCTGAGATTGCACAAATGAGTTTTAACAATAATGAGGGAGGGATAAGGAGGTTTGGCTGTCAGTATTACTGACACCAGAAGACTTTCAACAATATTTCTAAACTTTACATTTCCAATGGTTAACTTATATTTTTCTTGAATAAAATATTAGTCTCAGTGTTTTCATCATCCCTGACATCTTAGTGCAAAATTCTAATCAGGAGATTATTACTAGTGAAAGGATCAGAATCAACAGCTAAAAAGGCACGTAAGATCATTTGTCTGAAATGATACTTAGAATAAGGGCCGACCTTGTATTGCGCATAACCTAGAAAATACCCTTTCTAGCGGATGAATTAGGATGGTAAAGATTGAAAGTATTCTCAACAAGATCAAAACAAAAACGAACTGTAATTACTTAAATAGAAGAATATATAAATTGCAAAACTTTGTTCTAATTAAGTTATTGGTGGCTGTACTAAACTCTTCTATGACAAACTTCGTCTATAGTCCATTTGGTTTTGTTAAATCTTCATTATTGAAGTGTTTTCATTGATGGTGGAGATCTATACCTTAGGGAAATGTTGACAAACTTAACCAAAGGAACATTAGGAATAAGAATCTATGAATTTGAAAGCCAAGCAACTAAAGCAAAATAAACTTAATGAATAATCTATCATGGTCATCAGTTATGATGGCATAGCTAACATTACTGTATTCTTAACGGCATACAAAAACATAAAAATGATAAAATACATCTCTACTACTTATTGTTTGATCCAAAAATTAAAATAATAATTACTTTGGATTCAACATTCAGGTTGAAAAGCATAGTCGCCCAGAAAATCATCCCAGATTGGTCATCTCAACATAATTGTCTCCGGGACTATGATGCAGCGGTAGAGCAACTAATCGTTATCCCAGACATTCGCGGTTCGATCCCTAGTTACGACGTATTTTGCAGAATTTTTTCTTCAAATGGAGCGCAAACCCTAGGACTTTGAGCTTTTAGACCGCCCACCGCGAGTATTTCCCGATTTACCCTAGTGGCCGATGGAAAATTTTCGTGGAGTCGAGTCGGTCACCCCAGATTAGTCTCCTACCTGGTCCAATATTTTTTTTTATAGAAGAAACCTATCTACAGTCTTCTCTTCATGATCATACAGTTCGAAATTTTTTGCAATTCTTCAGTGTTATTCATCAAAGAGGTGAAATGACATCAAATATGTGGCTAAAGAAAAACTGACAAGTTTTTTTACCAGTCTGCAAATTTTCTTCATAAGAACCATAAACTCCACCTCACAGAATTATAAAACTTGGTAGAGAAAAATACATAAAATCAGACGACGGTGGAAAAGGAGCTATTACATACCTCGAGCGATCGAAGCGTTCCACCCGACACGTATGAACGAAGGAGCGAAAAACCCATTCAGATGCACTTGCTTCCTCAACTTGCTTCACCATGGACCAATAATGCAGCAAACGACCCAGAAATCGTGGAGTAGCAACATATCCGAAGCAAGCTTCAACTTCTTAGAATTTAAATTAATAAAAAACAAGAAATAACATCAGATCTAGCAAGAAAGAAAAAAAATGCAAGAAAAAGGAAAATATATCATTTTGTAGGAAAGAGAAAGAAGATCTACTAGGAAATAGCGGTAGATGCTTCTCGAGGCCAGACCATGAGAGCAAGTCCTAAGGACATAGTAGAAAGCAAGCCGGGGAGAATCCACCAAACCAAAAAAAAAAACAAAAATGTCGAAGCGGAGGAAGGAGAAGAACTGGAGTAGTGAACAAGGTTAACAAGGACATCCGTTAAATCCGCACAAGAGGCAGGGGATACAGATAGGGATGTTATGCGTACCTCCTCTGAATCTTTATCCAATCTCGTTCCCCATGGAAGAGACTTCTCCATCTCAAAAGTCACGCTTGCACACGCCAATCCACCTAGGAAAAAAAAAACATTTTTCCCATTTCTTCGGTCTGATCTATATCAAGTTTACAATTTTCAAACAACGTTTATTAGAACGAAGAAGAGTTAATCAAGTCCACAAAACGATTACGCCCTACCATAAAATGATACACTGCTTCCCCTACCTCGGGCTTAACCAATCGGACAAGACGTCTCGGCCACCGAGCAGCGGATGGCTGATACAAGATAAGTGAGACCAAGTACACGGCACGCGTGTCCTCCCCCGATGCATCGCAGGGAGATACCGCCCTTTTCTTTTCCTATATCAGCTCCAAAGGGGAAACGAAAGGAACCATGTCTGTTAGTTTTCCCTCAGCGCCGCCGGCCTGGGGAGATGGAGATGACAGAGAGAGAAGTGAGCACGCCACAGCAACAGCACCGCCGCGATGCCATCCCCGCCGTGTGCTCACTCTCTTCTGTCAACCCAAAACACGACCCCGGCCGATCGCCTCCATGCAACCAAAAAAAACAACTAAAATAGATCGAATCAAAGATCGTGTAAGGAAACAGGGACGGCGAGGATGTAGAGAGGAAGAAGAATCCATAACCTTAAAGCCTCCGCCATCGTCGTCTCTGGCTGCATCCAATTCTAGGGCAAGGCGAAGTTGCATCGCCTCGCCTTCCTCCGCCCGCCGGATCCTTTTATGGCTCGCCTCCCCCACGTGTCGCCCATTCAACGAACCTGGTCAGGTGGTTAGTGATTTCTAATTACGTTTGGGTTATAATTAATCACGAAGAAACAGGACGACGAGGGAACGAAAAATCTTTGTTGGTTTTGGCGGAATGCAGACGTTGTCGACCGTCCATTGGTCCTGATTTGTATGGCGTACGTCTCCGCGCCGTACGATCAAGGGTGTGCGGGAGACGTTTACTCGCTCTGCACCATCAGCGCCGTGGTCCCCGGCTGTCAGAAAGAGAGAGTGCGCTAGTGGGCCCGTGCCGGCTCAGAATGGCGTCGGGTAGTCTCCGTCGTGTTACCCTGCAGACCAGAGAATATGTCCTTGTCCCTGCGGAATGCGAGCATGAGCTACCCCGCTTCGTACCCACCGTTGCGATTGCTCTGCAGGTCGATGGCCCCCGTTTGGGTCCTGTTTTCAACAAACCCAGTGGAGGCGAAGTGTCCTTGCAATTCGAATACCTCCATTTATTATTAAAGGGCTCCACTTTTAAAAAATAATTTATCTTAATTTGAATCGTAAAACTTTATTATTATACAAATTATAAACAACAATGAAGGACAAATAGCGGTCAAAAGATTAAAATAAAAATTAAAAAATTAATCAATTAGGTCGACACTCGACACGTAGCCAGGTGCCCTGTGGGGTGTTAATTGGAGCCACGAGGTCAACCTCTGCGGCGGTGGCCCCACCACGTGCTAGTCACCCCGACCGATGTCCAAGTGCTTGCCCGGTGCTTATTTTATTCGATTCTGTTCGATCCAATTAGATTTTCCCGGGCACGTGTTTATTTTATTAAATATATTCCAATGATCACTCTCATATTTAATTTGAAAAAAAATAAATATACAAAATCCAAAAATGTGATGGATCATCTCTCCAGCAAAGCATGATCTAGTGAGTCTTAAACCGTATAACCATTACATAAGAAACTATCATTTTGAGACTTATTCCGATGAAACATACAATTCTTGAGACATATATGCTTAATTCACTCATGGGAACAGCTTGTAGACGAAAAGCGTTACATGAACTTAATAAGCTACTGCCCTTTGTTATCAGTCGTCACAAGACAGGATTCAACTTGAACACTGAAAGAATGCGCGATACTTGACATGGTGTCAGGGTAAATGATAGTGTGGTCGGGAAGCACATCGAAGAATACATTGGTGATCAAAGCTAGACGTCAGGCAAGTAAGGTAACCGAGTTCCTACTTCACAATCAAAGCATGTAGTTAACATCAGGCTTTCTCTAGTGAAGTCAGATTCCCAATTTTTACCATGAGATGATTGATTTCTTCCCTGTTCCAACAAATGTTTTGCTGCTCTTGCATCTTTCCTTCGCTTTGTTTGTCGTCTGAATCCCTTCTTTTGGACTGAACTTCCTGTGTATCAGAAGAACCTGGAATCTCTGTAAGAAACTGTTCCCAGAATACATCGTTTGCACCAGTTGGCACTCTAGATGATGTTGTCGTTCGCACGAATTGATCTCTTGATGAGTTAACCTCAGTCGCAGCAGGTTCTAAATTCATATCTATCCCTGATACTTTACCCCTTGAATCTGTTTGATTTTCTACATAAACTATATCTGGAGAGGAGTGGATACCCATCGCTGGAAGTGAAGAAGGTTGAAGGTTTCCATCAGTCTCCACCGTTGATGCATTCGTCTCGGTAGCAAGTACATCAGAAGGCAAAGGGACAACACTATCATATGACATGTCATCTCCAAACGCTTGACTAACACCTCTGAAGAAATTCTCTAATGAATTCAAAGATGATTCCATCCTCTCAAAAGGCTCCATGTCGAGTGAGTGCGTTGGAACGATGTAAGATTTCTCTCTAGACATTGGCTGCAATGCCAAATTCTGATTTCTTTCCATTTCAGTATCCTCGTCGAGGATAACAATTTTTGGTAGTCTCCTCCTTTTGCTGCCGTGGAGCTCTGTTTGCTGTAATAATTCAGAGAGGAACTGAGGTTCCTGCGCGATTTGTCTCAGGAAGGCAATCAAACTTCCTTGGCGATTTTCCAGACCCTGCAGCCTTTCCTCTAAAGACTGCATTTGGTGCTCAATTCCATGGTGCTGATGCATATGCTTATCAAGCTCATTCAAAAGTACAACTTTTTCTCGCTTGAGCTTATCCATCTCCTCTTCAAGCTCCTGTCTTTCAGCTTCAGATAACGAACTTGAGGGGTTGTTCAGTGAATGACTATGAACTGCCTTGCGTCGGTGGATGTTTTTCAGCAGGTACGGCTGCCCCCGTATGAAATCCTCATTTGCAAATTCCCATTGATCGGGATCTATCTTTCGAAACCCCTGATAAGCACACAAGGAACACTTTTGAGACTCTTCCTAGTATAAACTGAAACACTACCAAGTTCAGAGTATTAGAAGATCGTCCATAGATACTTATCTTATTGACACACATAAATAAATCAATGGATCATCGCCTTCCTTAAGTCAGTGATTTAACTGTTCCATCATTCATTAATCAAAAAGGTTAAACTGTTAGGAAATAAATATCTTGACCATATATGATTATTACCTAACACTTCCATAATGTCAACTTGAGAAAAGCTTCAATCCTACTTGATTTCGACTTAACTACAAGGAACGACAACTAAACCAATTGCTTACATGCAAATAGCCATAGAACAAGTGAATCCATGGAGAAAAAAGAAGAATTAATATCCTGAATAATTCCCAGACAAATACTCAGTATCTAATTGGGTGAGAACTTCTAAACACTTTCTCTATTTGAAACCCATGAAGGATTAACACGAAAGCTTCACTCTAAAGCTCTATTTTCTCTGCTCGACAAATTGTTTGGCTATGAATCATGCAATTATCATAGCATAGTGGGTTAATCCAACTGAGACAATTAATCAAACAGAATACAAACTATAACTGAAGAAAAGTAAGGCTTCACTTAAAAAGGACAGGCTTTTACAAGGATGGTGGCACTTACATAGGTGTTAAGTTGCCTCACAAAGCTGGAGAAATTATTGTGCTTGAAATACTTGGGGAGCAATTCCCTGGCAAACTCCGGCTGGTTCCACACCACGAAGCTCGAATTCGAGGCGCTCCACGAGACCACCGGAGTTCGTCGTGGGGTCGTCCACCATGTCATAGGTCTTGACGAGGAAAGGGGGAGGGGAATTCGAGTTCCCCCGAGCGTCTTCCATTCCAGCGCAAAAATTAGGGCGAAATTCAGGAACGTCAACCGATCCGCTATCTATCGCCTCCTCAAAAGGGCTGACAAAGGTCTTCTTTTTCCTCGCATCAAGCAAGAAGCGAGGATTCGAAGACCGCCAAAGAAAGTTCCGATCCTTATGATGAGGAACGGCGGCACCGGAGACGGCGGCGGTCTCTCTCTCTCCTCCTGCGGATTTGTTGATACGTATGCTCCTTTGCCTCTTTGGTCCTCAGCGAAGAGTCAACGGGATTTATGTACACTTTCCTATGTAGTAAAGCTGTGAAAGGAAAAAAAATATTTTCGTTCAGGTACAAGATAAATGTAAAATTCTATTTTCAAGTCATTATTACAAAACTTCATTCATACATGCAAGTCTAGACCCTCTAGAATGACATAAACTGAAATTTCAAGGGGAAAATTACATTAGTATTTAATTCATCAAAGTTTGAGATGATAAAATTATATTGTAATTTATTTAAATACACCTTTCAATTTTAATTGATGAGCCTTTCTGGAGTCACATAATTATTTACATTGAAAAAAAAAGAGAATTCATGCCATTTCTGTTCAAAATAGATCATACATCTCAAAAGATGTCGTTTGTTGATTCTCTGTGTGACAAATAAACCTTCAAAATGGGA
Source organism: Boesenbergia rotunda (assembly GCA_024364735.1). Classification (NCBI taxonomy): domain Eukaryota; kingdom Viridiplantae; phylum Streptophyta; class Magnoliopsida; order Zingiberales; family Zingiberaceae; genus Boesenbergia; species Boesenbergia rotunda. The sequence goes on from JAGFNQ010004668.1 coordinate 49,795, forward strand.
GCCAATGCTGACAATTCAATGCTATCTCCATGCTGAATGAAGTACTGAACATGTGAGCCATCAAAATATATTACACCTTCTTGGTTATACCATGCAATCTGCATTGACTGATCCGGTTCTATCGATCTGTGCAGCCATGAACTCTCTACAGGGCCAAGTGCGATCGGCTCCCTCACCATGTACTGAAGCATGTTGCTCGAGGGTGGCATACGAAAACCTCCAGCTGAGAGCATCGCTGCTGTAGATCCTGCCGCAGTCGAGACTCTAAGGCCGCTTGATCGGCAGTTAACTAATGGTGAGCTCGTTTCTGCGCCCCTTTTGATTCTGCAGAGGAAGGAATTGAAATGTCAAGTAGGAAAAGCTTGCAGGAGAGTTAGTTTGGAATCGTAGGAACATATCGTACCGAAATGAAAATCGAGAAACTGAGGCTGGGCAAGGATGTGCAGCCAAAATATCATTCAGTGCATAGGTTGGTAAGCAATGGCCATTCAAGCTTACCGATATCCTTGAGAGCTGGGAAGGAAGTTTGTGGCCCTCAAGAATTTCATCCAGCACCTACAACGAATAAAAAGCATAATCTTTTAGGGAATCAAATTAGCATAAGTAGCATAATAACAATGAAGAGATTGAAGAATTGATATGAAGAGTTTAACCTGCTCAAAGTTTCTGGCAGTAGCAGCACAGAGATATCCAGTGCTTCTAGTCGCATCAAATTCATTACTGAATGCATTAACCTACATAAATAGAACAATCAAAAGAAACAATATCGATTGACAAAACTTAATAAATGAAATATTAAAAACAATTGGGAGCAAATATATCCATTCAGACAGATGCTAAGGTGACCTCGTCAGCTTGTGTAGGGTCTGAATTCACTCCTAAGACTGGAACAGAGTCATCTAGAAAGTGACTAGCCTGCAAAAGAGTGCCATCCCCACCAACAGTTATCACTAGATCAACATGACGAACCGGTTGAGATAAATTGTTACGAAGTAAAGGTTCCCAATTGACGGACTTGCGCCGCAAAACATCCTTGCAAAAGTTGATTGTCTCCTTGTGCACCCTAATCCTGTCATCTAGATAACTTAAGATCTGCACATAACAGAACCTAGAGAAGTTAGCAATTGAGAGTAAAATGGACTGACCATAACAAGTATTTGTAGAAATCCATAAAAATGGCAATCAACATTTATGTGATTTCTAAGATGTTACATAGGTGGCGTGTAAGTCAATTGAAACCCTCTAGTTTTTTATCAAACAAGACCACCTGAATGAACTTACGGAAGAGTTATGACAGCTGAGATGCTTGTGCTGCAAGGCATTGGATCACTTGGTGAATGTTTGCAAAACAATAAAGCCATGTTGATCTTATGAAATAATTGTCAAATCAATAAGTTGGCCCAATAGACCTTGTGTCGGAACATAATATCAGGAGAATAAGCTTCTTATCTTATTGGATACATTATAAAGAAAAGAAAATTTGTAATTCTTTTTTACAGAAACAAAACGTGGGGAAGGAAATGAGCCTCAATTTTGGCTGATGCCCTTCGTGGCAATAATTTAAATCTTCTACGTTCTAATGATGTAAACGTAATTGTGGAACAATAGTTTACCTCCAAGATTGCATTGGGGAAAAGAGAAAAATAAAAGGGAGCACAGATATTGTACAGAATCAAGACATCAGATGTATGTATAATTGCAGTTGCATCAGAGCTGATAGAACAATACAACAACAACCAAGCCTTATCCCACTAGGTGAGGTCGGCTATTTGGATCTTTCTACGCTATTGGACTCTGTCCCCTATTATATCATCATCTATATTTAAATAAAATTTATCTTATTTTATTGTTGCTAACCAAGTCTTTTTTGGCCTTCCTTCCCCTCGTTTAATGTGCGTATTTATCATAGTTTCACATCGCCTAACAGGTGCATTTATTGGTGTCTAAGTACATGTCCGTACCATCTTAAACATGTCTCTCGAAGTTTTTCCTCAATAGATACAACTCCGACTTTCTCTCTAATGCTCTCATTCCTTATTTTGTTCATCCCGTATGTCCACACATCCACATTAACATCCTCATCTCTACAACTTTTATCTTTTGCTCATGTGTCTGAGTCATAGTCCAACATTCAACACCATATAACATAGCAGATCTAACTATCGTTTTGGAAAACTTCCCTTTAAGTTTTAGAAGTACTTTACGATCACATAAAACACCCGGCGCTAACCTCTATTTCAACCATTCTGCTTGTATTCTATGCAAGACATCTCTCTCAATCCCTCTATCAGTTTGCAAAAATGATCCTAAACATTTAAATTTCTCAGTTTTAAACAACTCGTCATCTCATATCTTAACAATTATCTCATTACGTCTAATATTGCTAAACTTAAATTCCATATATACTGTCTTTACTCTACTAAGCCTAAAACCTTTCACTTCTGGTATTTCCTGCCAAGATTCTAGTTTAGCATTTACTCCTTTACGTATCTTGTCTATCAAAAAATATCATCTGCAAACATGCACCATGATACTGTATCTTGAATGTGTCCAGCGAGTTCGTCCATGATTAGTGTAAAAAGATAGGGACTTAGAGTTGATCCTTGATGTAATCTTATCCTTATTGGAAATCCTTCAGTTAATCCGCCTAAAGTCTTCACTCTGGTCGTTACATCTTCGTACATATTCTTAATTAGTTCAATATATGTTACGCTAACGCCTCTCGTTTTTAGACTTCTCCATATAATTTCTCTTGGGACCCTATTATAAGCTTTTTCTAAATCAATGAATACCATGTGTAGATTTATCTTTTGCTCCTGAAACTTTTCAATTAATTGTCTAAAAAGATATATAGCTTCTATTGTCGACTTTCCAAACATGAACCCAAATTGATTTTCAGTCACCGTGGTCTCCTTTCTTAATCTTTTTTCTATTACTCTTTCCTAAAGTTTCATGGTATGACTCATTAATATAATACCTCTATAGTTTGGATAATTTTGTACATCTCCTTTGTTTTTATATAAGAGAACTAGAGTACTTACCCTCCATTGATTAGGCATTTTTTTGATTTTTAATATCAAATTAAATAATTTTGTAAGTTATTCAATACCTTATTTCCCTAAACACTTCCATACCTCTATTGGGATATCATCTGGTCCCACGACTTTTCTATTTTGCATCCCTTTCAAAGCTTGTTCTACTTCTGAAGTTTGAATTATACGATAAAATTAAAATTTCTATACTCATTTGAATTACTTAATTTACCTAAGTTAAGTTGGTCCCCTAAATCTTCATTAAAAAGTTGATGAAAGTAAATCCTCGACCGCTCTTTTATTTCGCTATCATTTACTAGTACTCTATTGCATTAATCTTTAACACATCTTATTTGGCTAAGGTCTCTTGTTTTCCTCTCTCTCACTTTAGCTATTTTATAAATGTCTCTTTCCCCTTCTTTTGTATCTAAGTTTTGACAAAATCGTTCAAAAATTTTATTTTTTTGCTTCATTCACTGCTTTCTTAGCCTCTTTCTTGGCTATTGCATATTTTTTAAAGTTTTCTTCGTTCTTACAAATATATAATTCTTTATATGCTATTCGTTTTTCCTTCACTTTCTCTTGTACTTTCTCATTCCACCAGCAAGATTCCTTATTTGGTGGTGCATGCCCCTTTAACTCACCGAGTACACCCTTAGCTACTATTTTCAACTTTGATATCATCTTATCTCATGTCGTATTAGAGTCACTATATATTTCATCTAATGCTTATATTTCTATCTTCTCCTTCAATATGTTTTGTTTCCCATCTTTTAACTTCCACCACTTAATTATAGGAGTCGTGTATATTTTTCCTCTATTGATATTATGATTAAGGCGTATGTCCAACACTACTAATCTATGTTGAGTAGTTAAGCTTTCTCCAGGGATGACCTTACAATCTTTACAAATCTTCCTATCTCTCTTCCTAACCATAAAAAAGTCAATTTGGAATTTATTATTCCCACTTTTGAATGTGACCAAGTGTTCTTTTTCTTAAAAAATATATTAGCTAGTATAAGGTCATATGCTATCGCAAAATCCAATATAATTTTTCATTCTTTATTTCTTATTCCAAACTCATAACCCCGATGTAGCTTCTTATATTCCTCATTTTTCACTCTGACATGTCTATTTAGATCGCCTCCTATTAAAATCATTTCATTTGGCGGAATGTTTTGTAATACCTCATCTAAATCGTCCCAAAATCTTGATTTGGTTTCTTCATCTAATCCTACTTGAGGTGCATATATGTTAATTACGTTCATAGCTTTTTTCACCACTACTATCTTGAAATCTATAATTCTATCCCTTTCTAACTACTCCAACAACTTCATCTTTTAAAGAACTATCTACAAAAATACCCACTCCATTTCTTGTTTTACTCTTTCATGTGTACCATAACTTAAAATCCGAGTTCTCTGTCATTTATGTCTTCTCGCCTACCTATTTTGACTCTTGCACACACAAAATACTAATTTTTCTCCTAATCATCATATCTACTACCTCCATTGTTTTACCAGTGAGAGTTCCTATATTCCATGTTCCAAATCTCAAACTATTAGTTTTCTTATAATGTTTATTCTTATCCCACCTATGGTGTGAGAAATCTTGCCTATTTAACACTATACCCAAGTTCTCATGGAGATGTAGTAGTCCTTGCCGAGACATTACAGTCGGACCCTGCAACGGGAACCCTTGCATATTTAACACTACACCCAAGTTCTGGAGATTTAGCAGTCTTTGCCAAGATGTTACAGTCGGACCCTATAACGTGTTCCTTCCGGAGAACATCCTAACATTAGCATAAAAATTTAATGGATTCATTCATTGAGTATTTGTTATAATTCTTTACACTAGCTGGCAACCTAGCACAACCCTCCTCCGTTATCTGGGCTTGGGACCGACCATGACTAGTCATCACAAGCAGAGTCAGAGCTGATAGATCAATCTGCATATAACTTCATCACGAATTCATTGTTCAAGCCTTCAACCATTAACAATATGATAGGATGACAAAGACAATTATTTAACCAAAAAGACCAATTCATAATTCTGCTGGCAAAAAGTGATTCGCTCGCCCCCAGCGCCCCGCCAACCCGTCCCAAGACCAACACGGAGGAGGTAAATCACGGGGGCTACTAGCCCGGATGCTGTGGCTAGTGCATGGGGAGGGTGGGCACATTGGCTTTGCCAAGTTTTGACCCCCAGACCTCATGCTGGCAACACCCACGCATTAACCATCAGTCCATCCCGTGGGGACCCAATTCATAATTCTGCATCTAAGAAACATTTCAATTGTCAACCTAAAATTCGAGTGTATAGTGGCGAGTAAACTATTCCCATAGGATCGCAATTAGGTTCAGGGAATTTTCGCGCAGATAAATATGCTTCACAATTAGGTTAAATAAGTGCAATATAAGGGAATTTTCATCTAAAGTCCCTGATAAAGGTATAAATTTTTGTGAAATACTATTCCTGAAATTTACATAAAAATAACGAAAGAATTGCTCAAGGGGCGCAGTTTTGCCACAGATCTACAGTCTTTTAGGTAGAGTGACCAATAACATGAGTTCCAAACATCAAATCAGGAACAAAAAGGACGAAATCGAAGTGTTTCTCACTGATTAATGGCTGAACAAGCAACGATTTTGTCCTACGATGGCCAAATGAAAACGAAATCGCATGCCTTTGGGGCGAGGGAGGAAGAGGAAGGCGATTTGGGCGAAGCATGCGGCCTCTTCGGGTAAACGTCGAGAGGCTTGAGCAGCAGCAGGACTCGCCGCCTCGCCGACATTGCTCCGTCGGTCACAGCGGAGTGAGTGCGACCGCCGCCGGAACTTATCGCGAGAAAAACTACCGTCGCCCATTTTGCATAATCGTCCCTCTAATAAGATATGAATATTATTGAAATCATTCTTAACAAATCCCCCCTCCAACTGTCAGAATTATCATCTTGCCCCCCAAATTCTCAATTTTAATTGTGCAAGGGTTTATTGAAATTTTAAATAACATTTAAATATTTTGAAATGAGAGTTCGATACAAAATGATGATTAAAATAAAACTAAATGCAAAATTATAATAAGGATATTTTAAATAAACTTAATTAAAAATTAGCAACCACGTCGGATATAAGTGAATGGAAAACGAGGTAGAGAGAAAAGAGACTCTATTATGAATAGGACTTTAGTTCCACATTGGGAGTTTCAAGACATATTGGTTGATTTAAATTAATTCACAAGCATATTGTTAGTTGTGAACAAATGCTTGGAGAAAGACTCTCTTTCTCACACATGGGTGCGCTGGGGAGGGGTGCAAATCCAGGGTTAGGATTTGCACTGAACTAAGTTGACTCGTGTGCAAACATGACCTGTGCGCGTCAAATGCAGGATTGGTCAGGGCAAAATTTGTCCAAGCGAATTAATCACCATTTTGCCACCTAAATAATTTTTTGCTTGTTGCTCAAATGTAACGGATGCATTAATGAATGATCTGGACGGGTTGCCACCGTTTTGATCTGGGACGGTTAATGAGCAATAACTCCAGACGTTTTGATCTGGACAATTAATAAGTAATAAATGACGTTAATTCGTTCATTAATTACTGTATGAGTCTAAGCCTATATAAAGAGGTTGTGACCAAGAGGAAAAAAGCAAGGAATAGAGCAAAAAAAAATTTCCGCCTTTGTTTCCCAAATCTTCCGTGTGTTCCCGCTCGATAGCTTACCCGTGGTAGCAATTGGGTGCTCTCTCAGTTCGCCACAGAGCAACCAGTGCTTAATTGTGTACGTGGTTCCACTGTTGTATCCTGGAAAACAGACGTCCATCTTAACCTCGAAGCACAACCAAAGAAGGATAAATCTATTTTAAGGAAACTGCATTATACAAACCTCAACAACTTTCATCCTCTCTAACTCAGGAAATCCAGCTCGGGAGGATCCAGCTCAGGAGTCTCCAGCTCAGGAGTCTGTACTTAGACTCTGCAGCTCGAGAGTCTCCAGCTCAGATTGTAGCTCAGGAGTCTAGAGTCTACATACAAGGTAGCTCAGGTCTTCCAGGCCACTCAACACATAAGTTAAAATTAATTATATAATTTCAATTTAATTTATTATCTCCGTCAGTATCTCAAACACCACCAACTGAAAGTAGACACTAATAGAGACATAATTAGATTATTAACACAGACACCAATTGTACATCATTAACAAGAAAAAAAAAGAGGAATTTTCTGCTTGCTTTTGTACAAACTTTAGCTGAAAATTATGCAGAGAGACATAGATAGAGCAGAGACTGAAGGCTAGCTACACCTTCTTCTCTCTGCTCAACCTTCCTAAACCTCTGCATACCCAAAACAAATAAGAATGTATATGTTTTCTATATATTTTGCTTTCTCAGCTATGAATTGGATTGACTAATGCTTCTCGACATGTTGTCCCTCAAATGACCATGCAGCTGCTTATCAACTCATCAGAATGGTTTAAGTGGCTTTGCCAAATTTTGCGTAGTTCAGCATGCCCGGTTTCGAGCCATGGCTTACCTGGCCCGCTGAAATGAATGACTGCAGCAGATTCGAGTTGATCAGGATCAGGCATTCGCCAACCTAGTCCTGTCAGAAGCCATGAGTGCTCGATCGGCAGATTTTGTTTGTTGAATGCTATTAAAGCCGGTGGCAGTGATCCCATCGGCCATAGCGTGAATCCAGACTCGCGATTCTGTTCACAAAATAAAGATTTGGTTGAAAGAAATCATCAGAGGTTGTTTGAACTTGCAAGTCCAATGAAGAAGAACACTTGCCAATTTGAGCCAGTGCTGGTAAACCCGGGTGATGTTGTTCTTCCTCCATGCTTGCAGATCAAATATGTTTAAGCCTTGCAACCATGCGCAACTATTATCCGGTAGCCCAAGTAATGGTGATGAAAGCAGGGAATTTGAGAAATTAAGGTAGTCGGCAAACATCTTCCCCACACAAGGTCCGGTGTTCAGCACTGCGTCCGAGTCCTGTGAACTAACTGCGCCCATGACAAGTCCTTGTAGTTCTAAGTGCCAAAGGGGTGTTAAGTCTCTCTGAACCACCACATCATCTTCTAGAAAAATCAACTTCTCTAATTTTGGAAAGAGCTGTCACATAAAACCACTAATTGTCACTTCAAACTTCACACCCTCTCTTTTTATAGTTGTGTAATTTGATATGTGGCTTACCTCAGGAAGATGTATCCTCATATAGTTCAAGAGCGAAAACACGCTTGGTCTGAGAGCTAAAAGTCTTCTGTATTCTTTATCTGATCCCCTGTAGTAGCGATAAGCAGATGAGCTCTGACGGAGTTCCTCTACAGTGTTCATGATCACAGCATTCGCATTGGGAGGAAAGTCAAACTGGTGAAGTCCCCTTACCTCCACAACTGCAGGGAGGCAAGAGTGGAGAGCAAACCAGGCATGCATTGAGTTACAAGTTTTCTTATCAGTGACAATGTGGAACACTAGTTTCTCAGGATCAGCACAACTAGATATGGTGGATGAGACCACAACAGCAGCAGCAACTACATTATCGGTTATGAGTGCAATGTGGTGATAAGAGTTGTTTGTCAACCGTGAGGCGTATTCAGGTGGTGGCAGAGAAGATCGAGCAGCAGCATTTATAAGGTACAGCTGTGCCAACCTCAATGTAAAGCAATGGATGCTCTTTGGAAGCCCAACTGAAGCTAAGTGCCGGAAGATTACCGCTTGAAGCCTCGCAGACTGAACTTTCTGGTCCATCTTCAGTAGCTGATCAAATATCATAAAACAGAGGTTTGAATATGATGAGAGCATGAAGGCAAATACCCATGAAATCTAGTCAACTTGTGTAAGGTAGAAAATGAGCAACTCCTTGGCTCCATTACTAAATTATTAAAAATCTATGATAACAGAAAGATTAAGGATCAACCGCATAACAAATCCCTCAGTGATCGCTCAAGTTCCATTTCCATATCAACTTTTGTACTAAATTTACGCATCATATCAGTTCCTAAATTTGTATTTGCTGCATTTTAGTAATAGTTCTATCTTGTAGTTCCATTAATTCATAAAAAACTATAACAAATATCAAAGCAGGAAATGGTATACTTTAATGCTGTGTTGTTGACAAAGTCATGGATGCATGTAAGTATTAAGTAGCCGATTGATTGCCACCTTCAGGTTTGGGGTCAAAACTTGATAAAGTCAGTGTGTCCTGCCCTCCTCACGTGCTAGCCACAACATCCGGCTAGTAACCCCCATGTTTACCTCGTTCGTGTTGGCCCTGGAATAGGTTGGCGGGAACGTTGGGGACGAGCGAATCACCTTTTGTCACTTTAATTGGCTGATCAAAGTCCCCACAGGATGGACTGATAGTTAGCGTATGTGATGTTTCCACCTTGAGATCTGAGGGTCAAAACCTGACAAAGTCAATGTGCCCACCCTTCCCACGCGCTAGGCACATCATCCAGCTAGTAACCTCGTGATTTACCCCGTGTTGCCCTGGGACGGATTGGTGAGGACGCTGAGGACGAGCGAATTATCTTTTGCCACCTTAATTGGCTGATCAAGAGCCTTTTAACTTTCACGATAAGACAAAGACAAGATCACTAACATTAGTGTACGACCATGTTGAGCAAAGTGGTGTAAACGAGCCGAGATGCATAAGTTTAACTGTTTTCATACTTAACCATTTACTTATTGGGCTTCTTCAAGCTTCTTTATTAAAAATATTATCAACTTTAAACCGAGCACGAGCTTCTTATCGACCACAACTTATGACATTGTTGGCTTCATAATACATAGTTAAAATAATAATTTTAAAAATGAAATATATTATTTCCTATTTTTAACACATTATAAATATTTTAAAATTATAAAAATTTACAAGCACGAATATATATGAATAAAAATTATAATTGAGATTTAAACAAATAATTAAATAAATAAGTTTATTCATAAATTGTTCACCAGCTTTGTTCGTGAACAATAATGAGTAGTTTTGATTAATCTTCGAGCTTTTGATTTTGTTTATTTGATATATTTTATACTATTGAAACTAACATAAAGGGGTTTGCTCTTATCAAACCAAGTAGTGAGCTTGTTCATAGATATTGTGTTCGTTTACAGTCTTAGTTGGAAACGGACTATGTTGAACACTTGTACAAAAATTACCACAAAAATTCCTTAGAGTTTGCAGCTTAAGAATCATCGAGTGCTTTCTTATAGGTCAAAGATAATCAACAAAGATAGCAGACTAAGTTTTATTAGTTGATTTGCGGTAAAGTTGTATATGGATGATACATGTGTGCATTATAAATGGAATAGGCATTTGCTCAATAGATACAATTCTACTATAGTACTCATGTACGAATATACTGTGTTGTTCATAATTAATTGACGAGTTCATAATTAATTGGAGATTGGACCAACCAGCACCTTGTGGTGCATATCAGTAGGAAGTGCAAGTCCACATGGCTAGCAACATTCCACATGCAAAAAGATCATTGACCAAACAAATTGCAATAATTTATCTGGGACAAGATGTGACACACTTCTCTTTTACACCTAAATCCCAAGAGAAACAGATAGAAATGGAAAAACCTTTGCTTTCTATGGCTACAGTATAGTCCTTTACTCCAAGGCACTAAGTCAGTGTCACAATTCTAGTTCCCTCAATCAGTTTGAGAAAGCTATGATGTGAAAAGGAACTACATTATTATAAGATCCACTTCGTGAGTACACATATTCTACCTGGAATGAAGCTCAAATTTGTCACGAGAAGTTAGAGACGGGAAGGGGTGGTTCTAAGTTCACACTAATCGCTTCAACTTATAATGTCATATACAGGTTCCTACGCGTGAGCAACTTGGGAACATTTCTTGGCAGTTTCTATCGTATCTTTTCTTGGTTAAAAAATTAGTCTGTGACATTTGCATTTATTTTCTAGAAGTCCAACACTATCATATTCAGCAAGTAACATTCAAGTAAGAGGACATATTTACGTACCATCGCCTTGGTCTTCAACAAGAATGACCTCAGGTCAAGGTGATCTGAAGAAGGAGAACTCATTTCAGATATCAGATCCTCCAGAGAATCCGGTGCAGCAGTCACCAACTTGGGATCTATCTCCTGCCCCCCTTTGTCCAAGTAAACTCTACTTAATTCCTTACCAAAATCCTAAAACAATATCAGCCATCTCAAAAGGTTTGCTTGTTTCAAAGAAATAAGATTAAGGGAGGAAAAAAGGAAATACTTTTTTATCTGGTCAACAAATTTCCTACGTATAATTTCATCTGTTATATCCTTTTCGCAACATGATGTACGACTGGTAAAAGACACTACGTAGATAAATCCGTCGATGTAAAGTAGGAACAGGATTCCACATGGAAAGTGGATTACTGTGAAAGTTCTTCAAATTGAAGATGGGACTCTCCAATCACAGGACAGGATAGACAAACAGAAGAAAAGGTAGAAGGAAATATGATCAGAGAGCACATGCATTGTGGAATTTTGCATCGATCGTACATCATCATGACACAGTAAACCCTGCATTAAAGAATTACATAAAACAAAAACCTAGAAGTAGACCCAAAAGTCAAAAAAAAAAATTGTTTCTTTTCTTTTTGTTCTCAAACTTTGTGTCGCATTAGAAACCGCGTGATATTAGCAGAGCTGGATTCCAATAGATCCAAAAATATCCGGAAGATAAGTTTGAAATTACGACAATTTGTTCCAATCGAGACAAAACCTGAATGGGATGCAGTTAAAATTGAATTGATTAATCTGCCAAATGCCGCCTCACGTGTATGAGCGTGGGCAAGCACAGCCGATTCGAGCACAGTAACTAGAAACAGATAGTGGAAATAGGAGAGTAAGCGCAGAAATCACACACCTGAGGCGGATCGAGTAACAATCGAGGCCCAATCCTCCACCCAAAGCAACCTGAATCCATTTACTCCCTCATGGTCAATGTTTAGAACACACTAATTGCCTTCCAGTGAAAGAACGAGAGGAAGGAGGAAAGTTACCGATGGAAGCGGCACGGGCATCGAGTGCGAGGAAGGCGGCGCGGATGAAGACGAAGGGGAGGAAGAGGGCGGCGAGGAGGACGGCGGGGACGGCAAAGCGGTGATGGATCCGCCGAGCCAGCGGTGGTTTGACGAGATTCATGATCGGTCACCCACGACGGCAAGCGGCGAGCACTGCATGAGCATTCCCCTGGCCCTCTGCCTGTCTCACTGCCGGAGCAAGTAAAAGGGGCGGCTACTAGTCGTCTTCCGAGCAGTTGTTCTCTGCGGCATTGGGTCGAGCACCTCGAGATCTACCTAGGGAGGGAAGAAGAAGAAGAAGAAGAAGAAGAAGAAGAGTGGAGCGGGAGGAGGAGGGGGAAAAGAACGGAATGCTAGCTTTTGAGCTCGAAGCCGCACGACAAAGCTTATGCGACGCACGCTCGCACCGCACGCAGAGGGGCGAAGAGAAGAAAAGCGTGATTTCCCATTTTACCCCTCGTAAGTTTTGAAAATAGAGGACAACACCACCGACACAGGTGTTCGTGTATCCAATTCTTCCCAATTTTCTTGGAAACCCCTAGCATTTCTAGTAATGGTATGATGTGCATTTTTTAAAATAGCACCACCGGAATTTAATTTTAGCAGACTAATTTTAAAATGGATTGATTTGACTCTATAAAAATTTATCGTCGCTATTATAATAAATTGAAAAGCACATCTGATAATTTATGAATTTAGTATTCTTAAATTAATTATTTATTAATAGAATTTTATGTTCATGTGTCTCGGAGCTCATGTGCATCTTTTAATTATATAAAGGAATGATTCGATGAATAATAGTAAGGGCGAGTTTGATAAATTGGCCAATTTATTAGCATACTAATTTGGACTTGCCTTAATTAAATGAATTTCGCTTGAGAAAAAACGTCATAATATCTTTATTTTCAGATAGATTTTATAGGTGATGTATCATTTTCAAAATTCATTCTCTAATAATATATAATTTAATTTTGATGGAATATTAGTTAGAATGTCAAACTCAATAATTTTGTGTTGCATCAACTAAAAGTTATTCATGGGGGGAACTTCTTGTAATTACTTTTGTCTCCCTATAATTGTTACCCATGTAAGTTTTATTGTATAATAGATTTTAGGAACAATTTTTAACTATACAAAATATCTTATTGAATATTTGATCTCTCATATAAAATATTATTGTATTACAGTAAAATGTGTCCCAATATTTATTTGTCCATATTTTATCGTATTTTATCGTAGAGTCAACAATACTGAGGTATTTAGGATCAGTGATATCATATTTTATTTCAATTATATATTTTTTTCCATATTATCATCCTTTGTATGAGAAACATAAATTCTAGTTATATTTTTTTTAATCTAGATATTTAGCTCATCGACTGATTTTGAAAATGATCGATTTGACTCTATAAAAATATTTTATTAACTATAAGAATAAATTTAGAAATACAAACGACTTGATGCTTCGTAGCTGACATTTCAAGATTGTTTTCGGAGAAAATTAATTCATAATGTGCAGTTACAAATTGATTCATGAATACGTAGTTAACTGCAAAATTGTTTTGTTGCATGGTCGCTAATTGTAATTTGTATGAAACTAAGCACTTAATAGGAAAATCGATCACCATGCATAACAATAAAATTGAGAACTATATATCTACAATACTATCATTCATATGCAATTTCTTGAGGGTATTTACTTGCTTAGGATTGTAAATGGAATCAAACGTGCATCGGTAAATTTGATATTATATTCGTTAAAGACATATAAAGTTAATTAAATAAATAAAGTTAAATAATTTATTAAATTAATAAATAAATTTAAACACATTTGTGTTTAGTTAATTAATATTCATGAATAGAGATTATAAATTATTCATATTCATAAATAATATTCATAAATAAATAAAAATTGAAAACTATGTTAACAAAATTCTTATTAACATGGTAAATAAATTAAAAACCATTTAAAATAAAAAAATTATAGTATCAAACTCAAAAATCAATTAAATAAATTTAAAAATATAAAAATTAAATAATCAAATAAACTTGAATTTAAAGTTCAATAATATATAAATGAATCAAGTTCAACCTAAACTTGAATGAAGCTCAAATTTATAAAAAACAACCAAATTTGAACAACCATTTCAATGAAAAAAAAAATAAATTTGAACCATCTTTTCAATAACTTGATTCATTTTAGGCTTGATTTAGCTTGACTCAGTCATCATAGCAAATAAGTTTGAATACCACAAAATATATCTCATTTATAGTCCATTACTTGCTAAATCTTCTAAATTATAAGTCAATAAGATCTGCTCAGATTTGATTCAGTAATGCATTGATTGATGATTAATTATGGAAGAAGATTCACTAAAAAGTCAATTTAATGATGAATTTTAGCAATGAAAATAATTCATCGTAAAGTTGTAACAAAATTAGTGACAACAAGGAAATCGTTGCTAATAAATAACAAAATTAGCAAAAAAAATCATTCCAACATTAGTAAAAAAATTATTATTATAAAATTCATTGTAAATTAGCAACCAATATAAAAATTCATTACAAAATTTACAACGAATTCAAAATTCATCGTAAAATTTACGACAAAATAAACATTCGTCACAAATTTTGCCATGAATTTGAAAATTCATTGCAAACTTTGCAACAAATTCAAAATTCATTATAAAATTCACCACGAAAATGAAATTCCTCACAACATTTGTAACAAAATAAACATTTGTGGCAAATTTTGCCATGAATTTGAAAATTCGTCGCAAAATTTACAACGAATTTAAAATATGTATAAATTTACAACAAATTCAAAATTTATTGCAAAATTTATCATAAAATCAAAATTTATCGTAAAATTTGCAATGAAATAAACAATCATGGTAAAGAATCTCTCTCTCAGGAATCTGATTTAGAGAATCTTAGTCGTTCATATGGTTGACTCACATGTTCGATTTAACGATGTTTAAAAAGCACACGTCATGAATTCACAACCGACTCGTGTTAACCCAATTACCATCGTATTCTTTTCTCTTTATAAACTCCAACCCGTCATCTCTTTCTCCATCTCACCTTTTCCTACTCTGCGTCTTCTTAGGGTGTACCATCAATAAGGGCTGGACCAGGCTTAAGCCTAGCAAACCCCTCCAACTAAAAAATTTAATATAGGTATATTTGAGTCCCATAATTAATTATCATCATAACCTAAACATGTGCCCTCATTATTCTTTACTTCATCTTCTCGTCTTCTCCAACCTTCACCAAATCGTATTATCTTACGTTCATCTTACTCTCAATTTCATATGCATTCATATGCATTTTTAATTACTACTTTTCTTTCTCCTTTTACTTCTCCTTTTCTGTTTCTTTTTTCCTTTTGATATATATTTTCGTATTGTTTTTTTATTTTTCTTTCTTTCAATAACAGCTTGATAAATTATTTTGCTATGATTTGTGTTCAATTGGGGAAGATGAAATAGTTGATTTGATATTGTTCCGGAAGCGAATGACGGGGATGACGAGTCATCAAAGCGCAGCCCATGACGACGGTGACGGAGAGAGGATATTCACACCATGCGAGATTAACACGAGTGTTAAAGGAGATGCACCGGAAATTTTTCGGTACAACCCTCTTCGAAGCTCAAGTTAGAACTCTATTTTTCTCGGAGGACAACGAGAAATCGAATTACTGTAGTTTTAGAAAGCTTACCCCCTTTACCTGGATGTCGAAACATCTTATATACCTGAGGTCTTTATCACACGTGTCCCACGTTCTCCTCCACGTTCCTTAATCATCGATTACTTGATAGATATTCTCTCTTTTGGTAACGGCCACGACGATCATTAAGGCCTTAGTTACCGTGTGTTACAAACAATAATTTGAAGGATCGTTTCAGGCGTGCAGAGGGGGGGGTGAATGCACTTTTTCGGATCTTGGATCTCTACAGAATTGTTAGCGCAACGGAAATAATATGCAAAGGAATTAAAACAATGCTAACACTTATCATTTACTTGGTATCCACCCAGATGTGTGACTAGTCCAAGGATCTACGCCGCGAGCACTACTTTTCACTATCGAAAAGTCTCCTTGAGGTGGAGAAACCTTTACAACAAGATCTTCCTCTTTACAGATGCAGAAATACGAGAGAGGAAGCAAGAATCACTCTACAGACGAGCAGCACTTCGACACTGTACGGATGTAACGCCCGTTTTTTTCCCCCATAAGCGGCGTTACGTTAACATACTTAGGGCATGTAAACATCATAAGGCAGCGGAATAACTTTAACTTTACTCGTACATGCCCTACTACCATTCTTAACATAATGACATGGAAACTCGGCATATTGACTTCTTACTTAAACATCATATCATGTCATACTTAACATCATATCATAGAGTTCCATAAGTCATTATTCAAGCATTCAAGCTTATAAGTGACCAAAGTAAAGTTCTAGCATAACCGATAAACATATAATTTCCTGGGCCAAGTCACTACCACACACATGATTTCTTGCCCTCCTGCTGCTTCCTCATTGTCCACGTGAATGATCTGCGGTATAAGGAAATAAGACTATAAGTACACAGGCTTAGTAAGACTCTTTCCTACTCACAAAAACCATTCATCATCTCATAATGAGCACATGAAACATTAACATACTTGGTGCTCTACTTAAAACATAACAACTTAAATCACTTATCATATACTTGACATGACATGATCATAAACATACATGAACATTCTTATCATGGCATGAGACATGACATAAACGTAAACATAGTAACTATTCTAAGCATGACATAATACATGGTATAAACATAGCATAATAAACATGGCATAATACATGGTATAAACATAACATAATAACATTCCTAGCATGACATAATACATGGTATAAACATAACATAATAAACATGGCATAATACATGGTATAAACATAACATAATAACATTCCTAGCATGGCATAATACATGGTATAAACGTAACATAATAAACATTCCTAGCATGGCATAATATATGGTATAAACATAGGCATACTTCCTATCATAGCATATGAGCATCCTCTTAACATAATCATGACATAGATCATTTACTCTCATGCATATTTCTTAACATGAAGCGTAAGCATAAAAAATCTTAGCAGCATAGCATAATGCATAACATGAATGAATGCATGAGTGGAATGCATATACATAAGGATGCTTAA
Source organism: Boesenbergia rotunda (assembly GCA_024364735.1). Lineage (NCBI taxonomy): Eukaryota > Viridiplantae > Streptophyta > Magnoliopsida > Zingiberales > Zingiberaceae > Boesenbergia > Boesenbergia rotunda. The sequence continues at coordinate 67,087 of JAGFNQ010004668.1, forward strand.
CTTTTAAAAACATACTTTTAAATGCTTAAACATAATAATCATATCATTGGGGTCCCCGGCTTGTACCACATACATACATCATAGCGCGCATCCCTAGCAAGTCCGAGGTAGCGAGCCCCGACCTACTAGGGTAAGGACAGCATAGTCGGTAGTCCCCGAACCGAGGCGTTCTTAAGGAGCCCATCCCTGTTGCACAGCTCCGGTAGTGCCAGAACCGTGGACAGCATAGTCGGTAGTCCATAACCGGGGCGTTCTTAAGGTGTCCATCCCTTGGACCCATACTTCGGTCCGGTACAAGCCCATTTATAAAGTAAAATACTTTACATGTTTCATCATCCATAAGACATTCATAGCATAACCATGTTACATAAAACATGACTTAACACATGCTTGTCCTTTCATCGTTCATACTTATTGCATAGCATCATGATGCCTGGAAGGCATGAGCATTATCTTCATTCATAAACATGGTATGCATCTTCTTTCATAAACATGACATGCATCATTCTTATCATAACATAAACATAACATACTTATCATGGCATCGTTCTTATCATGAACATAAACATAACATACTTATCATGACATCATTCTTATCATGAACATAAACATAACATACTTATCATGACATCGTTCTTATCGTGAACATAAACCTAATATACTTATCATGGCATCATTCATATCATGAACATACACAATAACATAGCATGGTTCTTAACATAACATGAGCATATAACATAGCATGGTTCTCTACATAACCTAAGCCTACATAGGTAGGACTTCCATAAACATGCTACCTACTATCCAAGTGCATGACATAAAACATAAGACATTCATAATAAACCCTATTAGGCATGACATCCAAATCATAACATACAACATAAAACATGATGCTTAAGGTTAGGGTTATAGGTAACATGAGTTCTACCACATGCTTAGACCTATATATATATATATATATATATATATATATATATATATATATATATATATATATATATACTTCATGATAAGCATAAACCATCATTCTTTGAACCTTAACTCCACCCCAAACCCTAGATACATGGCTTGGCCGAAACCTATAGGGAGGAGTTCCATCAATTCCATAAACATGTGAGATAGCATAAGGTAAAGGACATTAGGGCTCATGATTAGGGTTAACCCTAACCTTTAGGCCCCCTTCCTAGGGCTGGCCGAAACCTAATAAGACATGGGTGCATGGAAAAATTCCATTAACATCCCCAATCAACCATTAAACATTCACCATACCATACCATAGGGTCATTAGGGCCCTTATTTGAGGTAAGCCCCTAACCCTTGGCCCTAGGCCCTTCTTGGCCGAACCCCATAAGGTCACAAAACCTTGTAAAAATTTCACATAAATCCCTTCCACCTCCTTTTGTACCATAAGGGTACACAAGATACATGAGTGAAGGGTTAAATTCAACTCTAGCCATGAAAATCCCTATAATGGTACCCAACCCTAAGGGGTCTTAGGGTACTCCAAAAATTCTCATAAATTATATTTATTCTCTAAACATCATGAGAACACCTTAGAAATCATAATCAAGATTTTTAACATCATCATAGACCCCAAAACCTTGGTGGCCGAAAGTCATAAGGGTCTAAACATGATTTTTCTCAACATCAAAACCCAACACCAAACCTTATATTATGCTAAAAATCATGAAAATCATAAGGAACTATTATACCATAGGTGAGGGAGTCTTACCTTGGTTGATCTTGATTTTTAAACCTTAAAAGAGAAGAAAATTGTAAATCCTTTGGACACTTGAACCCCCTTGCCCTTGTATTCTTGGAAAACCTTTAGATCTTGGTGATGAGACCTTCTTGTGGAGCTTTTCCAAGGGAGAACCACCCTTGTGGTGTTCGGCTAGAATGAGGAGGGAGGAGGAGAGGAAATGCAATTGATGGAAGGAAGAAGTAACTCCCAAACCCCCCTCTTTATAACTCATCAAGGAGGCAAATGAAGAGTCTCTTCATGACCCTTCATCTTCTTCGAAGTCTTAACCTATATCCACTTCATTTCCTCATAGAAATCCCTTGCTAGGTGAGTTGGTTAAAGCATACATGGTTGTACAAGAGGTCCAAGGTTCAAATCCTTGGTCCATGCACTAATTTTTCTATTTTATTTTTATTTATTTTCTATAAATTTCGAAAATCTCTTAAAAATTCCCCCATAATTATGTAAATATTTCTCCTTAAAACCCCTTTATATTTATACTAATTTTCACCTAAAATCCACCAATAATTATGGTACTAAAAAGCCCATATAAGGCCCATTAGTGCCCTTTTTCCCCAATTTAAATGAGAAAACATGGATTTTCTAGGCCAAAGTTCGCATTAATATTTCTAGGTCCCTCGGAAAATTATCCAGACATGTTTAATATTTTAAGAAAATATTAAGAGAATTTTCCGAGTCGTTACAACGGAACCGTACCGTGCACGTACAAAAAGTGCTCCTTTTATAGGTGAACAGGACAGATTCGCAATCTGTCCAGCCCGCACCAGTCGACTGCCCTTAGGGCAGTCGACTGACCTAGCATTAATTGCTAGCCAACGGCTAGTTTCGGAGTATACCAGTCGACTGCCCAGATGTCAGTCGACTGGTCCGAGGCCGTAAATTTTCTGTGGGTTTTGGCAGTCGACTGCCCCAGGGTCAGTCGACTGCCCTGCTTCACAACTCAGCTCCAGCCACTCCGGACCTTCTCCTTCACGTGTGCCTTCAGGTCTGCTCCCTTGGCTCGCCCCTTGAAGTCCTCTTCCTCTGGCTATCGTCCCTCGGATGCGCACGCAAGCCTTCCCTTGGCTTGCCTCCATGCCACCCTTCACGTGTGCCCTTGAAGTCCACTTCCCGGCTTGCCCTTGGAGCTCTCCTCCCTCGGCTCTCGTCCCTTGGATATGTCCACCATGTGTGATTCTTCAAGTCCTGCAAACTCAATCACACACATCAAATACAACACAACACTCTAACTTTAAACATATTCACCCACACACATCAAAACCATGATCTTCCAATCATTTAAGGGCCGATTGCCTCAACAATCTCCCCCTTTTTGATGTGTGGCAATATGTTTAAGTTAGAGATAAATAACAGCCATAACAACAATAGCAACAGATAGTAATTGAAAAAGCATGAGACATAGTAACCCTAAGAGGTAACCTCCCCCTTAATCCATGTCTTCTCCCCATTTTTAATCATTCAAGGTCTAAGTTCAACAAAATACCTAAAACCATCCATTTTAAGTCAAAATTCTAACTTAAACCACTCATTCTCCCCCTTTGACACCATCAAAATGATTGCCTCAAGCAACCAAACCCTAGGGCATCAAAAGTGAGAATTTGGAATTTCTGAAATTTCTCACAGTGGATGAATACAGGCGTGCCAGTCGACTGCCCATGGGGCAGTCGACTGATACGCTATCAGTCTAAATTTTCAGCTTTTCTGTCGAATTTTAGAAACTTCCAGAAAATTCCAAAAATTGTAAAATTTTGCATACATGTTTGAAATATTATACTCTATCAGGGAAAAATATTAGTCCAGATAAAAATTCAAGCATGCATGACTTTTGATAAAAAAATCTAAAAGTTTTGAAAACCACTATATTTTGTATCAAACTATGAATCCAATTTTGCAATTATATGACTTTTAAATGCATGACAAAGTATATAAAACATAAAATGGTTTTCAAAGGTTTAAAATGTTCAACTATGATCTTTAGGCAAAGTGTCCATTGATTAAACACTTGTCTTTCCCATAGTTGGTCTAGTTTTTATATTTTGATACTTCTAATGGTTCAACAATGTGCCATAAGCACAAGTGAGTCAAATGTATCATCCTAATGGATCAAGCACTCTTTTTCAAACCTAATATCTCTAAGTTCATCCTACACTTCCACAAAACACATTCCAAGGTCTCTTCTTAAGGATGTAAATTTCGATTTGGGAAGAGGCTTGGTAAAGATGTCGACTAGGTTTGACTTTGATTCAACATAGTGTAGTTCTATGTCTCCCCTTGCCACATGGTGTCTAATGAAGTGATGTTTCACTTCAATGTGTTTTGTCCTAGAATGGTGAACCGGATTTTTAGTCAAATTGATTGTGCTTACATATCACACAAGACTTTGACCTTGGTGTAATGCAACTCATAATCCTCTAAGGTGTGCATGATCCAAAGGAGTTGGGAAACACACCCACCCATTGTCACATATTCCGCTTCCGTTGTTGATAGGGCAACACATGGTTGTTTTCTACTACTCCAACTAACTAAGGAAGACCCAAGGAATTGACACCCTCCACTTGTACTCTTCCTATCTAACTTGCAACCCGCATAGTCCGAGTCGGTGTATCCAATTAGGTCAACACTAGGAGTTCTAGGATACTAAAGTCCGACATTGAGAGTCCCTTTTACATACCTTAAGATCTTAACTACAACCAAATGGGACTCTTTGGCACAAGATTGGTACCTTGCACACATACCTACCGCAAAAAGTATGTCGGGTCTACTAGCGGTTAGGTATAGGAGGCTACCAATCATGCTTCTATATTGTTTAGAGTCTACCATTTTTCCCTTCAATGTCACTATCCATTTTCACATTGGTTCCTATGGGTGTAGATGCTAGTTTAGCATTTTCTAAACCAAATTTCTTTAACATCTCCTTAGCATATTTGGTTTGAAAGACATGTGTACCTTCATTAGTTTGCTTAACTTGAAGGCCTAAGAAAAAGGTTAACTCTCCTACAAGACTCATCTCAAATTCATCTTTCATACACTTGATGAATTCTTGTAGGAAGTCATTATTTGTTGACCCAAAAATGATATCATCTACATAGACTTGGGCAACAAATATGTCCTTGTCCTTAGATTTTAGGAATAAAGTAGGGTCAATTGTTCCTCTCCTAAACCCTTTAGACACTAAAAATGAAGAAAGCCTTTCATACCAAGCCCGGGGAGTTTGTTTCAATCCATATAAGGTTTTTCTTAGTTTGAACACGTGTCTTGGATAGTTAGGGTCCTCAAACCCGGGGGGTTGTTCTACATAGACCTCTTCCTTAATGATCCCATTAAGGAATGTCGACTTCACATCCATTTGGTGGAGTGTGAAACCCATGTGAGCGGCATAGGCTAGTAGAATTCTAATTGATTCTAACCTAGCTACGGGAGCATAAGTCTTATCATAATCTAGTCCCTCAACTTGGTTAAACCCCCTAGCCACTAATCTAGCCTTGTTCCTAGTGATTTTACCTTGGTCATCTAGTTTGTTCCTAAAGACCCATCTAGTGGTCACAATAGTGCAATCATTGGGCATAGGAACCAATTCCCAAACTTCACTCCTCTCAAATTGATTTAGCTCTTCTTGCATGGCTAAGACCCAATCAACATCTCCCAATGCTTCATCAATAGTCTTGGGTTCTAATTGGAAGATTAGAGCTACTTGACTGGTTTGATCCCTAAAATAGGACCTTGTCCTTACTCCTTGAGTGACATCACCCACTATTTGGTCAATAGAATGATCATGGTGATGTCTCAAGGGCCTAGAGGTTGTGGGTTCATTTACTCATTCTTCTTCATCCTCTAGGGTACTTCTTATTCCCCCTTGATCATTGCCCTCCAAATGTAGGTCTTGGATTCTTTGGGCAAGGGGTTGGACCTCTTCCATATCCTTATCAATTGAGGCATTTCTAGAGTAGGTACTAGTTGACTCATCAAATTTAACATTTGAGGACTCCTCAATCACTTTTGTCCTCTTGTTGTAGACTCTATAACCCCTACTAGTCAATGAATACCCTACTAGAATTCCTTCATCTGCTTTTAACTCAAACTTCCTTAGGTCGTCTTTGGTATTTAAGATGTAGACTTTACATCCAAAGACCCTAAAATAGTGGACTTGGGGTACCCTTCCATTCCATAGTTCAAAAGGTGTTTTTCCTAGGAACCTATGTACCAAAACCCGATTTTGAATATAGCAAGCGGTGTTAACCGCTTCGGCCCAAAAATAGCTAGGAAGGGAATATGCATTAAGCATAGTCCTAGTAGCTTCTTGTAGGGCTCGGTTTCTCCTCTCAACTACCCCATTTTGTTAAGGAGTCCTTGGGCATGAAAATTCATGCTTGTACCCATTTTCAACATAAAATTGTGTGAAACTTACGTTTTGGAACTCCCTACCATGGTCACTCCTAATTCGGTTTATTTTGGTATGTTTTTCGTTTTCTACCCTCTTACTAAATCCTATAAAAATCTCTAGAGTATCATCCTTATGTTTCAAGAAATAAACCCATGTAAACCTAGAAAAATCATCTACTATGACTAGGCAATATTTACTCCCTACAAGTGAGGGAGTGCTATGACAATCAAATAAATCTATATGCAAAAGTTCTAAAGGTAAAGAAGTAGTGATTAGAGTTTTACCTTTGTGTGATGCTTTTGATTGCTTACCCTCTTGGCATGCATCACACAACTTGGTCTTCTCGTACTTGATCGTTGGTAGCCCCTTCACCAACTCTTCTTTGGCCAATCTTGCAATGCTCCTCATGTTGACATGTCCAAGTCTCCGGTGCCACAACCATCCTTCTTCTTTGGACATAAAACACTTAGCAACATTGTTAGTAACATAAGTAAGATCAAGATAATATAAATTTGCCTATCTAAACCCTTCTAATATGATGGTATTTGATTCATTATGCCTTATTACACATTTCCTAGCATGAAATTCAACTCTAAAATCGGCATCACATAATTGACTCACACTTAATAAATTGAATTTCATATATTTGATTAAAAGTACTTTATGTATAGAAATGATGGAAGATACCTCAATTGTACCCCTACCAATGATTTTCAATTTTCCACTATTCCCAAAGGAGACCGTCCCTTCTCTTAGGTAGCTAATAGTGGTGAATTTGCTCACATCCCCGGTCATGTGTCTTGAACATCCACTATCTACTATCCACATAGTTGAGGCATCCTTCACCGTTACCTAAACAACATGGAAAACATACTCTTTTGGTACTCATATCTTTGATCCATAAGCATCATTTAGAAATCTCTTAGGTACTCATGCCTTCTTTGTGGTTCCCCTAGCCCCTAGTCTTCTAGATGCACCGATTCTACCGGTAAGTGAGACAAAGACTACCTCCTTTGTCTTAGGCCTATATCCTAAGCCGACCTTGTTATACACAACCCTTTGACTGTTGATGATCATATCTAAGTTACTTGATCCTACTTGGAATTTCCTAAGGGCCTTCGTGAGATCATCTACCTGTTTCCTTAATTCCCTATTTTCAGCTTCAAGATGTAAAGCATGTGAAGAGGTAGAACTAGCATGCAATTCTTTAAGTTTAGTAGCTTCTACTCTAAGCATGACAATTTCTTCCTTTAGGTCCTTAATTTTACTTCTAGCCTTAGCTAAGTCCATGTTAGTGCTAGAAATTATTTTCACTAAAGTAGAGGAGGGTAAGTGGTATACCTCACTTACCGAAGCTTCTGACTCTGATGATGAAGTGGAGGAGCTCTCATCTTCACTACTTGAGCTTCGTTCATCATCCAATGAGTCTGAGTGATCTTGTGCCATAAGAGCAAAGTGGGAGACTTGCTCTTCTTCTTCCTCTGAGGATGATGGATCATCCCAAGTTGCCTTAAGGTTGGTGGCACCCTTCTCCTTTCCCTTTGACTTCTTCTTGTCACTCTTTTTCTTCTCCTCCTTCTTGTCCTCTCTTTTCTTCAATTGAGGGCACTCGTTCTTCATATGTCCCACTTGGTGGCAGTTGTAGCATATGATGTCCTTGGTCTTACCCTTGCCCTTGGACCATTTCCTAGCATAAGACTTGTTAGACAAACTTTTAAATGCTCTGCGAAATTTTCTTACCATGAATGCCTCTTGGTCACTATCCATAGAGGCGCTTGACTCCTCTGAGTCAGATGAAGATGAGTAGATCACCTTCTTCTTCTCCTTCCTCCTCTTCTTCTCCTTTTCTGCAACAAAGGCAATACCTTTCTCTTTGGCCGAAATGTTAGCTTGCTCATGCAGTTCAAATTCACAAAATAAATCGTCTAATTTAACTAAAGATAAGTCCCTTGATACCTTATAAGCATCAACCATGGATGCCCACAAGGTGGTCCTCGGGAATGCTTGTAGAACGTACCTGACGATGTCCCGGTTCTCTATCTTCTCTCCAATCACATGGAGCTCGTTGATCACTTCCTTTACCCTTCCATGTAGCTGGCTGACGGTCTCGTTGCTCTTCATGGAAAGGGATTGTAGTTGGGCCACTAGCAAGTCCTTCTTGGCTCTTCTGGACTCGTTTGACCCCTCGTCCAGTTCTACCAACTTGTCCCACAATTCCTTGGCGCTCTTGAACGACCCCACCTTGTTCAGTTGCTCCTTCGAGAGCCTGCACTGCAGTGTGGTGGTGGCCTTGGCATTGTATTGCGCCCTTTTCATTACCTCCTTTAACCAAGATCTCATCGGTGTTGGTTCTCCTCTTTCATCGACGGGCGCCTCGAAGTCATCTGCAACACTAATCCAGTTCTCAATGTCATTCATAAGGTAGTATTGCATCCTACCTTTCCAGTAAGCGAAGTTGTTCCCGTCAAAGAAGGGTGGTCATGCGGTAGAGTATCCCTCTTGAAACGCCATTGAATTTGTTCCGGTTGACGGTTAGTTTTTCCGAAACGCACCGGCTCTGATACCAACTGAAGGATCGTTTCAGGCGTGCAGAGGGGGGGTGAATGCACTTTTTCGGATCTTGGATCTCTACAGAATTGTTAGCGCAGCGGAAATAATATGCAAAGGAATTAAAACAATGCTAACACTTATCATTTACTTGGTATCCACCCAGATGGGTGACTAGTCCAAGGATCCACGCCGCGAGCACCACTTTTCACTATCGAAAAGTCTCCTTGAGGTGGAGAAACATTTACAACAAGATCTTCCTCTTTACAAATGCAGAAATACGAGAGAGGAAGCAAGAATCACTCTACAGACGAGCAGCACTTCAACACTGTACGGAACCGTACCGTGCACGTACAAAAAGTGCTCCTTTTATAGGTGAACAGGACAGATTCGCAATCTGTCCAGCCCGCACCAGTCGACTGCCCCTAAGGCAGTCGACTGGCCTAGCATTAATTGCTAGCCAACTGCCCAGATGCCAGTCGACTGGTCCGAGGCCGCAAACTTTCTGTGGGTTTTGGCAGTCGACTGCCCCAGGGTCAGTCGACTGCCCCGCTTCACAGCTTAGCTCCAGCTACTCCGGACCTTCTCCTTCACGTGTGCCTTCAGGTCTGCTCCCTTGGCTCACCCCTTGAAGTCCTCTTCCTCTGGCTATCGTCCCTCGGATGCGCACGCAAGCCTTCCCTTGGCTTGCCTCCATGCCACCCTTCACGTGTGCCCTTGAAGTCCACTTCCCGACTTGACCTTGGAGCTCTCCTCCCTCGGCTCTCGTTCCTCGGATATGTCCACCATGTGTGATTCTCCAAGTCCTGCAAACTCAGTCACACACATCAAATACAACACAACACTCTAACTTTAAATATATTCACCCACACACATCAAAATCATGATCTTCCAATCATTTAAGGGACGATTGCATCAACATAATTATCCGATAATTTTCCTATTCTGGAAGGAGGACGGATACTTAAAGTCAGGCTTTCTGATCCCTAGTTGATCTTTGGGCTCCACTCTCCCGAGTCAGTCTTGGAGTCTCATCTCCCGAGCTGACGTCGGGGCCTTCATCCGTTTTCCCGAGATAGTCTCGGGAGCCCGATTCCCGGTCTGACCTTGGGGGTTTTCTTCTATTCTCCCGAGGTAGTATCGGGAGTTTGATTGTCGATCTGACCTCAGGGCACTGATTCAGCGGGCCCTGCAATGTGGCTTCCCCGTGCCACGTGTCCATCCCGGGATTTCATTCCTATCACAAGTCCCCCCTTTAAGTCTAATCGAAGAAAGTCTGGCTGACTGATTAGGCTAGTAGCACAATAAAAGGAAGCTAAGTATCTGTGGGTCCCATATTACCATTCCTTCTCTCTTGACGACTTGTCGGGTCCTATGAATCGAAACATTCGTCCCTTGGCCTGAGGCGGTCCTTTGAATTAATCCAATGAATTATTCCAAGAGTCCTTGCAAGTTCCGAGGCTCGGTAATGATAGATGCATATCACCCATTAAGAGTGCATAGGGTATCTTAATGGCGAGAGAGCGTTCCAACGAATATAATACTGTCATGTGGTAGGATCTTTTCTATGTGATTTCCCCCTGATACGCTCAGTAGGGCCAACAACCATAATGAACGGTGACACCTTGAGATTTGCATTACCACCGTCCACGTGTCACGCCTCTATTCCCGCACGAGAGCGGCTCGTTCCCTATAAAAGGGGAAAGCAAAACAACCCTCCATCTTCTTGCACCGCCGACTATCAGAACTTGTGCATCCCAATTCTGTCTACTATAGTTTCCTCTTGCTAGGGCTTATTCTTCACGCGTAAGTCTCATTCACCTCTGTCTTCCTCTCCTCTTCATCGCCATGGGAAAGGAAAGAAAGGGACAGAAGGACCAGGGTAGGAAAGAGAAATCGGAAGAGGAAAGGATTTACCGTCCGGAGTGATACGAAGTCACTTCGTCTAAGGTTAAGTCCGCCACCTTGAGAGCCACCTGCGAAGTGTATGGCATTCCGGTGGAGTTGGATGTTGAGGTCCCCAGGATAGACCAATCTCCAGTAGAACCTCCCTTAGGGGTTTTCACCTTTTTCTTAGGATAGGTAGAGTTTGGCCTCCGTTTTCCTCTTCCACCCTGATAGGGTTGAATAGTCCTTGCCTGGCACGAGGGATGAAGAAAGCCGCGGGGCGCAACATGACCGAATCGACCTCCCTTCCTGGGCCCCTGGGCCCCCCTCAGGAAACGTGCTCGGGAAAGGTAGTCCGAAGACCCCTCCCGGGAGTACCCCAGGAGGTTAGGCGCCGAGAGCACCTCGGGAGTTATAGCACCGAAGGCCCCGAGCTCACCTCGGGAGGTGGAGTCCCTGCAATAACCGATCTCAAGTACTGATCCCCCCTCTCGGTACGGATAAGCATCCCCGTAAGAAGAGGTTCCCATGACCCTTAAATGTCGCAACGGGTGGACGTGTGATAACGGCGCAGACTGTTTCAAAGGATATCCCGCTACCACCGAAATAGGAGGGCGTGGCTTAAGTATCGGAGATGTGGCACCGATCGAGGGGCACGTCTAGTCTGTCGACATCAGTATAAAAGGTAGTCCAACCCCTCCGGTAAGGGAGTTACGTTCTCTCAACTCTAGACACATTCTTTACTTCTCGCTACCTTCACTTCTCGAACGGACACTGACTAAAACCTCTCATAAGGTCCCCTCTACACCCTTCTCGTCCGAGATTGTTGAAGACCCCATGCCCAAACAGTTCCGTGGGCCGGGGATCCCTGATTATGATGGGAAGACGGATCCAGAGGATCACGTCTGTAAATTCGAGAATGCGGCACTCCTGCACCAGTATACTGACGGTGTGAAGTGCCGAGTGTTCTTGAACACCCTATCCGGAGCAGCTCAGCGGTGGTTCCAAAGGCTGCCACAAGGTTCTATCAACTACTTCGTGGAGTTCAAGACAGCCTTCCTTCACCATTTCGCGAGCAGCCATCGCTACCAGAAGACGACACTTAACCTGTTCGCCCTCAAGCAGAAACCTAAGGAACCGCTCAAGGAGAACATCCAGAGGTTCAACCGGGTGGCGCAGGACGTGCCTAGTGCAACATCGGAGATACTTGTTAGTGCCTGTACCCAAGGGCTCGCTGAAGGTGGCTTTTTCCGATCCTTGGTAAGGAAGCCTCCTGCCAGTTTTGATGATTTACTGGGACGCTTCGTCAAGCATGTCAATGTGAAGGAAGTACAGTACGCCCGGCACAAAGACCCTGTCGGAACCCCCCTCCGGCGGTTCCCCGATCAGACAGGAGGGAGCCCCGGCCCTGGCCCGGGGAAAGGAACCTCAACCCGGGAAGAACCATTGGGCTGGTGGATGCCGGATGGTGGAGACGGTGGACACCAAGCTGCCATAGCCGTCACCATGGTACTGTGGTTACCATGGCAGCTCAACACATTCCACTGAAGAGTGTCACACCTTGAAGAAGAAGTTCGGCGAGGAGGTACACACCAAATCTCGAAGAAAGTGGAATAAGTCCGGGTACCGCAGAAGGTCTCCTAGGCGAAGTTTCTCTCCTCGGCGGCAACATGTCGGGGGAAACGAGGCCCGACCTCAGTCTCACGGCCGCAAGGTAGGAGTCGGGGGCCTGCACCCCAAAGATCTCTCTCCTTGGAGAGAGACCCCCAGAAGGACAAGGCCCCCATGCGGGGTCCGCCCTCGGGTCATGTAGGAGTCATCTCCGGGGGATGTACTGGAGGGGACTCCAACCGAGCTAGGAAATCTTATACCCGACGATTGGAAAACTACTGCATCAGTACGAGCCGAAGCCAGGAGCCAGAGCCTACAATATCCTTTGGGTCATCCGACCTTGAAGAAGTAGAAGCTCCCCATGAGGATGCCATAGTGATCGTAGCCCGTATTGCTAACTATGAGGTTAAGAGCATCTTTGTGGATACAGGGAGTTCCGTGAACATCCTATACAAGGCGGCTTGGGATCAGATGCAAATAGACAAGGAGGAACTGCTCCCGGTCTCGACTCCGCTATTCGATTTCATAGGGAATCGCATACAGCCGATAGAGAAAATCACCTTGTCACTCTCATTGGGCAGTGACAGGCTCGAAAGAACCCGGAGGACTCCTTTCTTGATGTAGACATGCCCTCCTCCTACAATGCCATCCTGGGTCGCCCTACACTTAGCACTTTCCAGGCGGTGATCTCTGTTTACCACCAGAAGATAAAGCTCCCGGTAGGCGACCGGGTGGTTGAAGTTCGAGGAGACCAGCTGGTGTCTCGGCGGTGCTACAGCGAAGAGGTCAGAACAGAGTCTCGGAAGAACCCGAAGGGTCTGGAAGACTAGTTGGAGGAGAAGAAAAAAAACTCAAGAGGTCCCGGCCCGGCTGCGGTCTCGGACCCTTTTGGTCTCGGTAAGATTTGCGCTTTATTTAGAACATCTGTCTATGTCTCTCTGTGCTCTCGCAGCAAAATCAAGTAATAAAAAGGAGATGCTTTTTTTCAAAATGACAATGCTCCACCAAGGAATTTAAAAACCCTAATACCCCACGGTGCAGCCGATGCTCGGGGTACTTAGGCTTGGTCTGAGACATACGCGCCCGACCAAGTATCCAAAACCCTAATGCCTCACGGTGCAGCCGATGTCCGGGGTACTTAAGCATGGTATGGGGCATACGCGCCCGACCAAGTATCCAAAACCCTAATGCCTCGCAGTGCAGGCGATGCCCGGGGCACTTAGGCATGGTCTAGGACATACGCGCCCGACCAAGTATCCAAAACCCTAATGCCTCGCGATGCAGCCGATGCCCGGGACACTTAGGCTTAATCTGGGACATACGTGCTCAACTAACTATCCAAAACCCTAATGCCTCGGGTGCAGCCGATGCCCGGGATACTTAGGCTTGGTCTGGCATACACGCGCCCGACCAAGTATCCAAAACCCTAATGCCTCGCCGTGCAGCCGATGCCCGGGGCACTTAGGCTTGATCTGGGACATACGCGCCCGACCAAGTATCCAAAACTCTAATATCTCGCGGTGCAGCCGATGCCCGGGGTACTTAGCTTGGTCTGGGACATGCGCGCCTGACTAAGTATCCAAAACCCTAATGCCTCGCGGTGCAGCCGATGCCCGGGTTACTTAGGCTTGGTCTGGGACATACGCGTCTGACCAAGTATCCAAAACCCTAATCCCTCACGGTCCAGCCGATGCCCGGGGTACTTAGGCTTGGTCTGGGACATACGCGCCCGACCAAGTATCCAAAACCCTAATGCCTCGTGGTGCAGCCGATGGATGGGGCACTTAGGTTTGGTCTGGGTTCCCCACCGAGGATACAAACTAGGGTGCCCCATGATATCCCGAGCGCTCGGGACAGGGGGAGTCTACTGAAGCAACGGTAAAGTGGCATACCCGACCAGGGGAACGTAAGCAAAACACTCCAAAGAATAATCCGGACATACACACACAGGGTAACAAATGTAGTGTTTTATTTATATGAAAAGTACAGGGAACAAACATCTCAGAGAATTATCAAGATACAATTGACTAAGAGAAAGCACTCTTCTGCTTGGGCCTTTCTCCTCTAGAGCTCCATTTCTGTAGGGGCGCCAGGCTCGGAACCACCTTCTAAGTACGCTAGACGCGGAAACCCATCGACAAGATCCTTGACTCTTCTCCACTTTCTGGGCACTCCATCCAAGTATTCGGTGACGGAGAAGGATGCCTGAAGTAACACATGGGTAGCTCGACCCCATTCAAAGTTCCCCCCTCTTTCCGCAGAGGTGCAGCCGAGTACAACATTCAAAAGGCAGAAAAAAGAGGAGGGGAAATAACAACTGCAATTTCTCTCCAGAGCATGTAAAGACCCAGAGAAGAATTTCCTTAACAGAGGAGGGGGAACATCAGCCGCCATCTCTCAACGAAAAGAAGAAAGAGAAAGAAAAAGTCAGCGGCTATAGCCCCTCCCCTCTTGGTAACGACATATCCCATAAACACCATCCTCTACCCAAAACATGGGGAAAACAAGGATCTAGAAGAGGATGACATTTGCTGGCGTAGGAGAAGGCAACCATCAGGATACGTCATCTCCTCCATGCCCCCTAGCGGGCCATGTAAGGTCTTTTCTAAACTCCTCAGATAATCCGTGAGTCTCGCATCCTCCAGAATCTTCAGCGAGACCCTGAACATCATCTCCACCATGCTCCATGATGAGGGTAACGATACGAAAGACTCTACCTCGGAGGGGTCCCTCAGCCAGGAACACTACTGCCTCTCCGGTATTAGACCGCTAGGACACCGACGAAGATGAAGGGAAGAGAGGTGGCATCACGCCACAAAGAAGTAAGCAGACAAACGGGATGAAAGAAATGCTACACCCCTCTCCCCCTATTTATAGTGAAGGCGGCCTCTCCGTGCAGTTAATGCAAGGAGGACGCCAAAACAACAATAGACGTCGAAGCGTCATTTCGACCAACGCACCCTTGCCGCACCTTGGAACCCGCGACTCTTTATGGGTCCATTCAATAAGATTGCGGATAAGGAGGAGGTGACGGTTCCGGAGCCGCCCGCCTACTCCAGAAGGAAACATCGGCGGGCACACGTCATGAACATAAATGCAGGTGTGAAGTTTGGGTTTGTAGAATTTCCAAAGGGGATCTACCCTCAGGATCAACCTCGAAACAAACAACTGTTCGTTAAGCCTGTAAAGCAAAGACACGGGACGCAGCGAGCAAAGGCACATACACAAGGAATAGTAAAAGTGATTGCATTAGTTCAAAAATTACTACAAATGGGTCCCGACCCCAGGTAGATATGGGGCTCTGCTGGCTCGGGAGAAGACCCCACTCTCTAGCCTAGACGGCACTTACAATCTCGGGTCTGCATCAGGAGGGAGGAGCTGATCCTTCTTCAACTTATCGATAGCCCCGTGGAAGCCCTGCTGCAGGCGCTGCATTACCTGGTCGGCTACGATGGTACGGAACTCATCCGACTCTAGAGACTTCACCTTGAAGCCTGCCTCGGCTTCCTTAGAACTAGAAGCTCGGGCAACTCGAAAGGTAAGGAGCTCGGCCTCAGCAGCCTCGTAGGAACGCCTCAACCACTCTAGCTCGGCAAATATCTCCGCCTGCTCGGCCAAGGCCTCTTTGAGTCTCTCCGACGTGGCACGCTCATCCGACCGAGCCTGGACCAAGTCATCCTCCAGGATGGACGCACGGTCGGTGGCCATCAGGAGATCAGACTCCTTCTGACTGAGCTATTGTGCCTGATCCTGACTGCGTGAGTTCAGACTCTCGGCCGAGGCTACCATGAGTTGAACGCCACCCAACAACTTCCTCTCCCTCACCTGGAGATGGTCTCTCTCCTGCGTCACCTGGAGCAGGTCCTTGGTGACACTCACAGCCCTCTCGGATGCCAGACATTCTCTGTGCCGGGAATTTTGAAGAGTTTGCTCCTTGTCTTGCAAGAGGTCTATCAGGTGATCGACCTTCGCCCGGAGAGCCCTGCTGACCCCTGCCTACATCAATCCTGCCCGACGCTTGTGGTCAGCTGTAGCCTCCGCCCTCAATGCCCAGCGGAGCATGGCTTCAACCCGGGGCCAGGAATACAGACCCCGGCCGGCTGTCACGCAATCCTCAGCGGTCTGCCATTGCGCCAAGAAGTCAGGTAATGGACAAGAGAACATCCAATGCAATAGTGATTTGTACCTTCAGGAGAGTCTCCCGAAAAGTGGTGAGTGGGCCCGCCGAAACATGTACGTTCATCCCTCCAGAGGTACTACCGTGCCCCTTAGGCGGCGGTGAACTCGGACGGGGAGGAAGTCGCTCGATGGTGGGGGCTTCAGGTGGCAGACTGGAAGGGCAGGAATCATCTTCCTTGGAGCTAGAGGTTTCCTCGGACACGACCCCCTCGGCCGGAACCTCCTTGAACTGCACTGGGGGGAAGGATTGCATGGAGGCCTCCAATGTTGCGTCCAACTTCTTCTTTAGGTGGTCCAGTCGCATCCGGAATTGGGTACGTAACACCTCCTTACCCTTGGAAGACGTAGACGGGTCAATGAAGCAGGCCGGAGGCGCTGGGATGACCACCTTCGGGAGCAGGGACTGGTGGAGCAGGGGAGACTGCCTCAGTAGGCATAGCTGCTTCCTCGGGCACTGAGGGAAGAGGAGAGGAATGTGCAGAACGCAGCTTTTTCCATGAAGGGCCTCAGCCCTTGGGGAGCCGCCACTTCTGCCGCCCAGCAGGCCGGACTACTAAAGAAATAATAGGAGGGGAAGCCCCCTCGCTAATTCCGGCTGGACGGGCAGCCCTCGGCGAAGATCCACCCCCAGAGGAAAGATCCGCCTCAGGGTCAAACTATTGATTGGAAGGCCCTCGGCTCACAACCGTCGGGGTTGTAACAATAGACTCGATCCTCTCGGGTGAAGCGACCCCACGAGACGGGATAGTAGGCCACTCAGGGGATTCGGAGGAAGCAGGTGAAGTGTCAGGAGCGACTGGAGGAGGATTCAATGCCGCCTTGTTGGCCTCCTCCCATCTGATGAGCCTGCCCATCACCTTGGCGAACATGACTTCCTCTGCAAAAATCAGACAGAGAGAATATCAATTAGAACCAAGAGGCATTAAAGGAAAAAGATGAACGTACCCAGGGAAGGGCTGATTCGCGTCACTTTAGAACTGAGGCCTGCCCGGTATATAAGCTCTTCACTCTGCACCAACCCCGAGCCGCTAAACTCCATACCAGCGAGCACCTCCTTAGCATGTTGGTACACCGGACTGTAGAGAAAGTTCCCTAGAATAGGAGGAGTCGGCAAATCCTCTATCCAACATAGGGGACCGAAGGGTAAGTATGACAGCTTAATGAAGAATAATTTCTTCTTCCACCCTTTATGCGAGAAAGGAAACCCCCCTAAAAACCTATGGCCCGATCGGGCTACATAACTAAAGACCCCTCTAGACCCTATCGGGACGAAGAAAGAATGAAAGAGATGAGGGGTCAGAGGAAGATCAAAAAGCTTGAAGACGATATACGCCCCTCCCATCTGGGCGAAGGCATTAGGAGTCATCTAGTGAAGGGGCATATCAAAATAGGAGGCTATGTTCGTGAAAAAAGGGGGATAGGGAAGCAGAGCCCTAACTCCATCTGCCCTAAGAAAAAGGTTAACATGCTTGCAGGGGGTTCCACGGGCGTTTGACCCACTTTGGGGATGACCATTGCCATCTCGGCCGGAATGTCATAGGCCTCGGTGGTCGTCTGCAAGGCTTCCGGTCTCACTCTCGAGGAGGTGGACTCATACCATTCTGCGCGATAGCTTTCCATGATCTCTGAGAAAGAAGACAAGAAGGAGATAAACTACTCACATGCAAAAGAGGCTTTACGAGAGAGGAAGATAAAGTGCACCCAGCCGCCGAGTCGGAAGTAGGCATAATATCTGCACCTTCCCCTCTTATACTCAGGCAGCCGCCTACCTGGACGCAAGGGGGAGAAGACATGTGGAAAGCAAGAAACCGCCACACATAAGCAGTCGCCTGTCGTGAGCCGACCATGACGACGCACGTCCGTAAAAGCTCGTGGAGATGGTCATTGGGTCACATGGCAATAAGGTATTCGCTAGGGCACCCCGTCGTCCTCATAAAAGAACCATGTGCCTTTATGACGAAAAGACAGACGTCATCATAGTACCTCTAGAGTCAAAGTAGCCTTTTTGAAAAAGGACAAGACCATTAAAGGGGATTTCTCAGAACTCGGGATAAAAGTTATAATCCAAAGGCCCCCTATAACTACAGGGGTAGTAAGGAGGGCGAAGGCCCGTGGCTTCTTCATCTCTGCACTAGTCCGATCAGTCAGTCACACTTCCTTCGATCAGACTTGAAGGGAGGGACTTGTGATAGGGTTGAATAGTCCGTGCCCAACACGAGGGATGAAGAAAGCCGCGGGGCGTGACATGACCGAAGCGACCTCCCTTCCTGGGCCCCAGGGCCCCCCTCAGGAAACGTGCTCAGGAAAGGTAGTCCAAAGACCCCTCTCGGGAGCACCCCGGGAGGTTAGGCCCCGAGAGCACCTCGGGAGTTATAGCACCGAAGGCCCCGAGCTCACCTCGGGAGGTGGAGTCCCCGCAATAACTGATCTCAGGTACTGATCCCCCCTCTCGGTACGGATAAGCATCCCCGTAAGAAGAGGTTCCCACGACCCTTAAATGTCGCAACGGGTGGACGCGTGATAACGACGCAGACCGTTTCAAAGGATATCCCGCTACCGCCAAAATAGGGGGCGTGACTTAAGTATCGGAGACGTGGCACCGATCGAGGGGCACGTCTAGTCTGTCAACATCAGTATAAAAGGTAGTCCAACCCCTCTGGTAAGGGGGTTACGCTCTCTCAACTCTAGACACATTCTTTATATCTCGCTACCTTTACGTCTTGGACGGACACTGACTTGAGCGTCGGAGTGGACTCCGCCGGACCTCTACCGGCGTGTCCCCTAACGCTCATGTTAACTTTGCAGGACCCTAAGTTCCTCCCGCCGTAGCAACTTCCACAGGGGCAGAGCTCCAGTGCTGGCCATCGTCGTCGACTCTTTCCGGAACACACCCTTTTTCATGGTCATATCTGATTACTTTGATATCCCTTTACACCAGATGACTCCCAACGCTTTCGCTCAGATGGGCAGGGCATTTATCCTTTTCAAACTTTTCAATATACCTTTGACCCCTCGCTTCATTCACTTCTTCTTCCTTCCAAACTGGACTCTAAAGGGGCATCCAACTTTACTGCTCGCTCCGACCATAAGTTCATAGGAAGCCTCCCTTCCTCCCATAAGGGATGGAAGGTGTGCTTCTTCATTGTTAGGCTTTCCGAGCGTACCTTCTACCCAATTTGTAGAAGAGAAGACCTACCCCTCTTCCGGAACTGGGTGACTTCCAGCAGGACCTGGGGTACCAACGGGTCAGAAATATCTTGGCCGGAATGGAGTTCCACGCCCTAGCCTGATGCAGTGTGAAGAACTCCTGTATCGGGTTGGCTTAGCTCTAAAGCCATCGACCATAGCCATAGCCTCAGTAAGTTCAACATTTTGTTAAATACTTGTCGATTCTAACTGATATTTTATTATTTCTGTGTTGCAAAGAACGTCATGCTGTCTCGGGCGATGAGCAAGCTCCTTAAATGGGAGCTGGCCGACAAACAAGCTCTCGCCCCTCCTCCAGCTCCCACTCTCTTGCTCCCATTGGGACGGGAGGTGACGATGAAGAACCTGCAGCTTAGGTTCTTTCGTCAGCGACAAAGCCGACCGACAAAATGGGGCGAAGAAGGCTTGTCTTGCCCTGGGAGGACGACAAGGAGAGACGACCAATTCCTCCTGCCCCCCTCCCCGTGGAGGAGGAGAACCTGTGCACCTCCGGCGTCACCCCCGATCACGGAGGAGGAGGATACCATCCCACTCTCAAAGCGCCACCGACGGATGCCCTCTCCTTCAGCGGAGCACTATGCCACAGTCACCACCCTTGCTGATTCACACGACAACGCTAAAGGCAAACAGGCCGGATCATCAAAGCCTCGACTGACGAGCGTGCCCCCGAAGCACCCAGTGTGCAACTCCTCCCCCTTTGCCGCTCCAAAGACACATCTGGCATGCCTTCTTCGAGGAGCTACGAAGCCACGAGAGGGAGGCTGCAGGCACATCAGCTGGGTTAATCATCAGTCTACACGAGTCACTCCTCAAGGTAAACATCTTGTGTTTTCCCATTACAATCATTTTCTCTTCTAAATCTTATTATTTTTTGTGGCAGGCCACATTCGACTGCCTTCTCCTGGGTGGTCGCCTGTCCTCCGAGCAGGAAACCGATGCCCTGCGCCAATAAGTAGCTAAACTAGAGGCGGAGTTTTTTCGAGCTCGCGAGGAAGGTCTGATGCAAGCGGAGGTCAGCAGAGGTCTTCAAGTTAAGGTGGAGCATTACCTGGACTCCCTGTTGGCCTTCGAGTCCTCCCTGCACAACGTTCGCCACCGGGAGCACCTATTATCAGAGCTGGCAACAACCCTTACTGAGGAGGTGAGCCATTTAGCTCAAGAGAAAGGGCGCTTCGAAGAGCGGGAGGTGAAGCTGTTAGAGGACGTTCGACTCCTTCAGGGGGACTTGGAGCGGGCCAGGTCGCACCTTCTGACCATCTCCGAGCAGCTCGAGGAGGCCCGGGCAGCTCGGGACCAGCTATCCTCCAAAGTGACCGAGCTGAAGACTGCCCGGGACAGAGCCTCGGAAGAATTGAAGACATATAAGGCTGACGAGGAGTCCCGGAAGGTGGAGGCAGAGGCAGCTTCAAGGCCAAATTCCTTCAATCTGAGGAATTTGATGACATCTTGGCCGGCCAAGTGCTGAGACGGCTGTAGCAAGGCTTCAATGGGGCGGTCCAGCATCTTCGACGAGTTGAGGTGTTGAAGTTGGATGCCGACCTGAGTTTCCTCAGCGTCGGTCGAGCCTGGGAGGAGCTGTCGCCGAGGAGAAGGAATTGTAGCCTCTCTTTTTTTTCTTTTGTATTTTACATTCTCTTTTCTTTTCGAATGTACTCCAATGTGTAAACTAAAATTTTGAATGAAATAATTTTATATTCTGTACCATTTTCTTTTATCTTCTGTACTCCAAATTTGAATGAAATATATTTGTCTTCTGCTTCTTTCTTGAATAACTGTACTCAATTTTGAATGGAATATATTTGTCTTCTGTCTCAATATCCCCTATGACTTGTTTTCTGCATTTTGTTTCTATCTCATGCATTGTGTATTGCTTTTCGCCCGCCCCCTCCCATATAGACTCCTCTACTCGCATGAAGTCTAATATTAAGGAAGAAACAAGGACCTAGTGCGTTGTTATTCATCTGCACCGGCGAGAACAGGACTTGGCCTCTTCAACACCTCGTCCAGACTAATATATCTTGGGTGTCGTCAGCACCTCAAGATGGTATAGGTTCGGGTTGCTCCCGGCTGTGTTTCCTCAGTATCATGCCCCGGTCTACTCATCTCGGATATCCTCGGCGCCACGAGATGGTAGGGACTTGGACTGCTCCTAGCCCGGCAGCCTCAACACCACGGCCAGGTCTACACATCTCGGCATCCTCGGCACCACGAGATGGTAAGGTCTTCAACTACTTTGGCCGGACATCCTCAGCACCATGACAAGGTCTACTCATCTCGGGCTTCCTCGGCACCATGAGATGGTAGGGTCTTCAGCCACTTCTGGTCGGACATCCTCAGCATCACGACCAGGTCTACTCATCTCGGGCATCCATGGCACCACGAGATGTTACAGTCTTCAGCCACTTCTGGCCAGGCATACTCAGCACCACGGCCAGGTCTACTCATCTCGGGCATCCTCGACACCACGAGATGTTAGGGTTTCAGCCACTTCTGGCCAGACATCCTCAGCACCACGACCAGGTCTACTTATCTCGGACATCCTCGGCACCACGAGATGGTAGGATCCTCGCCTGCTCCTGGCCGGGCATCCTTGGCACCCTAGCTAGGTCTACTCATCTCGGATATCCTTGGCACCACGAGAAAGTAGGGGTTTAGGCTACTCCTGGTCGGGCATCCTCGGCACCACGACCAGGTCTACACATCTTGGGTATCCTCGGCACCACGAGATGGTAAGATCTTCGCCTGCTCCTGGCCGAGCATCCTCGGCACTACGGCTAGGTCTACTTATCTCGGGCATCCTCAGCACTACGAGATGGTAAGGGTTTAGGCTACTCCTGGTTGGGCATCCTCGGCACCACGATCAGGTCTACACATCTCGGGATATCCTCGGCACCACAAGATGGTAAGATCTTTGCCTGCTCCTGGTCGGGCATCCTCAACACCACGGCCAGGTCTACTCATCTCGGGCATCCTCAGCACCACGAGATGGTAGGGGTTTAAGCTACTCCTGGTCAGGCATCCTCGGCACCACGATTAGGTCTATACATCTCGGGCATCCTCGACACCAAGAGATGGTAAGATCTTCGCCAGCTCCTGGCCGAGCATCCTCAGCACCACGACCAGGTCTACTCATCTCGGGCATCTTCGACACCACGAGAAGGTAGGGGTTTAGGCTACTCCTAGTCGAGCATCCTCGGCACTACGATCATGTCTACACATCTCGGGCATTCTCGGCACCACGAGATGGTAAGATCCTCGCCTGCTCCTGGTCGGGCATCCTCAGCACCACGACCAAGTCTACTCATCTCAGGCATCCTCGGCACCACGAGATAATAGGAACTTCGAGCTCTTGCATTGGGTTTTGATGAGACATTTCCTTTGTTTCTTTAATTATTCAAACTGTAAAGAAGTACAAATACACATACAAATATATGTATTGCTCACAGGGCACACCGTGTACGATACAGCCGGAGGTAATTTGCATGTTATGGCTTCTCCAGCCTTTTGCCTCAGCGTCTTGCATATAATAGTTATCTCCGGTGAGCTTTTTGACGACGATATAAGGTCCGCTCCACTAAGGCTTGAGCTTTCTGGGTGTCGATCGGCTTGATTTTTCCAACCTTATCCCCAACTTGGAAAGTCCAAGTGATCACTCGACAATTGTACACCTGCTACATACGCTGTCGATATGCAACTAGTCGGGTAGCTGCTTTGCCTCGCACTTCTGTTACCGTGTTGGTGCAAAGAGTATCAGTCATAAATAGTCAACCTCTAGTGTTTCGATGTTTGACAATATACCATAGTCTAGTCAAAGTGATCAAGGGTTAAGCCCAACAGGACTAGATGTTTGATAGGGTAAACCCAGGTTTGATCAGTTTGACAAAGGGTTAGCCAAACAGGACCTAATATTTGGCAGAGATAATATACTAAGGTTTGGTCAAAGTGATCAAGGTTAAGCCAAACAAGACCTGATGCTTGGTAGGGTAAACCCAGTTTGATCAGTTTGACAAAGGGTCAGCCAAACAGAATTTGATGTTTGCAGAAAGAATAGAACCCAGGTTGGTCGGTTGACCAAGGGATTAAACCAAACTGGACTTGAGGTTTGGTAGAGAGAAAGTATACTTACCTGAAGGGTGGAAGAAAGAATCTAGTCAGGATTAAGATGACTAGCAAAGAAATTCTGGTGAGTGAAGCTGGGTCCTAGTGAGTGAAGCTAGGTGAACGAAATCCTGGTGGGTGAAACTGGGTCCTAGTGAGTGAAGCTAGGTGAACGAAATCCTGGTGGGTGAAACTGGGTCCTAGTGAGTGAAGCTAGGTGGACAAAATCCTGGTGAGTGAGCTGGGTCCTAGTGAGTGAAGCTAGGTGAACAAAATCCTGGTGAGTGAAACTGGGTCCTAGTGAGTGAAGCTAGGTGACGAAGTCCTGGTGAGTGAAGTTGGGCACGAAGTCTGGCTGAGGGATGGGCACCGAAGACCCGACCGAGGGTTGGGCAGGAAGTCCTGGTTCGAGGAATTGGGCACGAAGTCCTGGTCGAGGATCGGGCAAAAGACTTAGTAGAGACGGATCGAGGTCGGATGTCTCGAGATCTGAGTTCTCGGAGGGCGAGCAAAAGTTAAATCGAAGGTCCTGGTTGGAAAAAGGTAACTGTTAGGACCTTTCCGTTAAGCTAGCGGGGGGGGGGGGGGGGGGGGGGGGGTGGGGGTGGGGTGATAGCTTCTTTTCGATCTTGTCTTCCTACAAATGTTAGTGCGCAAGCGGAATAACAAAAACTAACACTAACAACAAGAACGACACACTGATTTACGTGGTTCGGAGATGAAACTCCTACTCCACGGCTGTCCTAAGGTGGATGCTCCCGATCCTTCGGTGGATGATTCCCCGGAGCACCTCCGGCTAGCTCTTATCGCTCCTTGTAGGTGGAGAAACCTCACCACAACATTTCGACAACCCCTGAGCACGTACAGGCTACTAACAGGCTCTTACCAAGCTTGTTTCGCCAAGAAGAAACAGCCATAAACGAGCTCCCTTAAATAGAGTTCGAGGCTGATTTGACCGTTACCAGTCGACTGGTCCAACACCAGTTGACTGGTCCTCACGAATTTGAATGTCACGGCCCGACACTTCAAATTCTGGTCACCATCAGTCGACTGGTCCTAAACCAGTTGACTGATCTTTCTGTGGACTCCATCAGTCGATTGATCCCTTATCAGTCGACTGGTCCCTTATCTGTCAACTGGTCCACTTCCTAAGCCTAGGGTTACCCTCCCTGAGTACATTTCTCTCAGCACTCGAACCCTCACGACCTGGTTGACTCTTTATCCAGCATCCTCGATCTGTTGCCTTGAAGCCCTCTTTGACTTTGGCTTTCGTCCCTCAGATGCGTACACAAGCCCTCGGCTTCCCTCCATGCCACCCTTCATGCATGCCTCGAAGTCCGCTTCCCTTGGCTCATCGTCCCTGCTCCAGCAGCCTCGACCTGTTGCCTTCAAGCCCTCTTCAACTTCGGCTCTCGTCCCTCAAATGCGCACACAAGCCCTCGGCTTGCCTCCATGCCATCCTTCAGGCATGCCTCGAAGTCCACTTCCCTCGGCTCATCATTCCTGCTTTGTCCATGGTCTCTCGGATGCGCCCACAAGCCCACTGCTTGCCTTCATGCCATCTTTCACCGCACCCAAAGACGTCCAACCAAGTCTATGTATATCCTGCAAACCTGCACACTTACATACACATATTAGATCAACATGAAACCCTAACTTAATCATATTGACATACACACATCTAAACCATGATCTCTCCGATCATACTTGGGTCGACTGCCCTAACAATCTCCCCCTTTTTGATGTGTGGCAATATGTTTAAGTTAGGTGCAAAAACAACAAGAACAATTGAAAATTATAGACATAGTAAGAAGCATAACATATGCATCCTCCCCCGTAACCTATGCCCTCCAAATAATTTTCAATTTTCCATAACCACAAGCTAAGTTAAACACTAACCCCACAAGTTAAGTTAAAACCTAACTTAAAACCACAAGTTCTCCCCCTTTGACACCATCAAAAAGATTGCCCCAAGCAATCCTAACCCTAGTATCAATGAGAACACCTTTCTATTTCTGAAAACCCCCAGAAATTAGAAAACAGTAGTACCAGTCGACTGCCCCAGCACCAGTCGACTGGTGCTTGCAAACCACAATCCTACAGAAAGATCAGTCGACTGGTGCTTGCAAACCACAATCCTACAGAAAGATCAGTCGAGTGGCCCAAGGGCAGTCGACTGATTCACCCCAAACTGAATTGTCAGCCGAAATTCAGAAACCCCTAATAAATTCCATAAAATTTGAAGAATTCTGAAATTTTGCAAGCATATTTCTTATGATATATTTGTTGGGGCAATCTATGGTCCGGAGTGACCATGTGTTTTGATGTTTGTGCAAAGGGTTTAAGTTAGGTTCACCCTTGTGTTTTGATATGTGTATTGGAGTGTGCAGGTCTTGTAGGATACACATGGACTCAGTTAGACGGCTTCGATGACGGTGAAGGATGGCATGAAGGCAAGCCATGGGCTTGTGTGCGCATCCGAGGGATCATGGATAAAGCAGGAACGATGAGCCGAGGGAAGCGGACTTTGAGGCGTACGTAAAGGATGACATAGAGGCAAGCCGAGGGATTGTGTGCACATCTG
This sequence comes from Boesenbergia rotunda, assembly GCA_024364735.1. NCBI lineage: Eukaryota > Viridiplantae > Streptophyta > Magnoliopsida > Zingiberales > Zingiberaceae > Boesenbergia > Boesenbergia rotunda. Next base: position 93,346 of record JAGFNQ010004668.1, read on the forward strand.
AGGGACGAGAGCCAAAGTCGAAGAGGACTTGAAGGCAACAGATCGAGGTTGCTGGAGCGGAGACGATAAGCCGAGGGACACAGACTTTGAGCCATGCGTGAAGGATGGCTGATGGACCCAATATAGACTGTCACGAAAGTGGGTCTCAAATTTAGATATTTATAAATGCTGGAAACCCTTTTTGCAATCAAAGAAGAAAGGCGTAATAAAGGGGCCACAGGTCGTATTTTTCCAAGGGCTAGTTGAGAGTTTGTTTGATTCGAGCTCGTGTTTATGTGTCGTTTATGAACTTTGGGTTTCAAATAAAATCTGGGATTTGTTTTCAATTAGAGATGACAATTCAATTAAAGAGTAAAGAAAATCAACTAGACAAGTTTAAGCTAGAAAATATTGACTAATGAATGCAAACAATTTTGAGTTTAATTCTATCAACGCAAAGTAGCCAAACTTAGGGGACAATCTTGATATCAAATGCAAACTAGATGCTAAGCAAAGAGAATCAAAACAGTGTTGGCATTTTCGGTTTAAACTAATGCAAGAACATCTTACTACAGAATTCAAACTTAGAGCAAGTTAAATTGAAGCTACAAAATGGAGACAAAGTGTAGAAATGGAGACAAACTTGATACAAAGAGAAGGAACTCATGTGCTGAAATTTGGAACTTGCAGAAACAATAAACTAAAATTCAGAAATGGAAATCATCAATTCGCTTGGAACAAAACAAGCTCAATGAAATGATATGCAGAATTGAAGGAAAAGATTCAGAAATGGAGACAGCAATGCAGAATTGAATGCGGAACTTTACTAAATGGAGTGCAGAAATGTAACAACAGATCTGATGCTGAAACTATTAAACTGGAATCACTAATCTAAGTGCAGGAAACTAAAATGAGCTAAGGTTTACTTGGCATGCACTTAAGAAACTACAACAGAAACTTGCTGACCTTTAACTGGATTTGTACAGAATTGAAACTGATTAATGCTGGAAAGAAAAACAGGTTGAAGAAATAGAATGTGGAATCTACTAAATTGAATGCAGAAATAGAATCTGATACGCATAGGCTGAAAACTAATGCAGAAATGAAACTAAAACCTGTTGGGAAGCAACCAGCTACAATGGAAATCAAGACAAGAAAACATAAAACTGACTTGATACTAAATTTTAGAAGTAAACTACTGCAGAAGTGGAAATTGAAGTTGGCAGCAATAAACTAACATGCATAAATCGAAAACTGAATGCAGGAATAGAATTCAAATGCTTGGGAAACGAGACAAGCTTCAATTTAAATTCAGAATGTAAAGATCAAGCTGACTTGATACAAAACTGATACGCAAGAATAAGGCTGAACAGAAATACAGATTTGACTCAAGCAAAAACAGCTGATCTAAATCCAATTGGTCATTGCAAAAACAATCTCTCTAATAAGAATACTGACTTGCAACTCTAATCAAAACAGGAACTGATCAGAAAAGAAACTACAGCAGTGGATACGAGATAGAAAAATAACTGAAAATGCAGAACAAAAAAAACTGATACGCAGCTAAAGTTGAAATGCAGAAAACAAATCTGATACGCAAGAATTGAAACCAGAATTAAGCTGAAATTACAACTATTGTTCACTAAACAGAATCCCTAATTGATTATCTTGCGGAATGAAACCTAATTTAAGCTGGAACAATTCAGAAATTGCAGCTAAAGTACTGATACAAAAAACAGAATAGAATTCAGAGCAGAATTGAAATTACAGCTACAAACAAGAAGAAATACAACTAAAAACTAATCATCGACCATTCCTTGTCTCAAGACCTCCTTGTTCGTCACGCAAGGGCAAGCCAAGAACCCCTTCAACTCGCAAATCAATGGAAATTAGCTCCCATTTCGAATCTGCTCACAGATTGCAATCAGCTGGAAAATTCCAATTCGATCTCCTAGATCTCAATGTGAAAGGTTGCGATGATGATTTGGAAATCATCTAAGCTCATCCTAGGACCCCTACAGATGGTTCAGATGGAAGGAAATGGACGCGGTTGAGATCCAAGAGCTCAAATCACAGATCTGCCGAAACCCTCAAGAAGCTCTGCATCCGGCGCAATCTTGAGCTAAAATCGCCATGAAACTTTCTCCCAATGATCCAAATCTTACTCCAAGGTTGTGATCGAGTTGGCCACGCCTTCACTGAAGAAAATCGCAAAAGAAACGAAGAACAGTAGAGGAAATGCGAAGAAAACTAAGCTACTGCTGGCGAAGACGCGACGCTGAGATCTGAACAGGGGAGCAGTTTAAATAGTTAAAGTAGTGAACGACTGAGATTAATCCCGCTTCATCCAACGGTGGATCCTTGTCCGATTTGACTCAAATTTTCCGGATCTAGATCAGAGGTCAGGATCTACCTCGAGTTAACTCGGATCTGCCAGATTTGCAACGGATGGTTCAGATCACCTTGATCTTTGAATGGACGGTTTATATCTCTCTGATCATGATCCAACGGCTGGATGATCTCCGATTGAGCTGAAATCTTCAGATCTTGATCTGATCGCTTGATTAGCCTTAATCCCAGCTCAGATTGATCAGAAGTTCTCAGATGGTCTAGATCTAACCGTTCTTGCATCGGACGATCCACATTAGTTAACGCTTGATTACTTGATCCAGTCCACTTTGACTCAACTTTGACCCAACATGACCTAGGTCCCTGATCATTTGAAGCCTACAAAAGTAGATCAAAAATTTGGTGACAAAACAACTCAAATATATCAAGATTTGCAATTAGGTCCAAAAAGAGCATACATCCTAAAACCTAGGGTAAATCCACAATTACACAAGTAAAATATGGGTCAAATACGGATTTAAGAATATAAAATAATTAATAAAATTGTTGGGAACGAGATGGCTATAGAGGGGGGGTGAATATAGACAATCGCTTGCCCCTTGAAAACTTATCACGATTTCTGCAACTCAAATATCAGTAGCACAGCGGAAAGAATGGAAAACAGAGTATGCAGAAAAACAAACGAGAGCAAAGCACACACAACTAGCAAGATCGCTAACAAGGAGGGTTTACAAGGTTCGGGGATAACTTGCCCCTACTCCTTGGCGTGCCCTTGAGGTGGGCAATCCCTTGATCGTCGGCAGATCAAGCCCCGGTTAACACCGGATATGAAGCAACCTCCTTCTCGGTGGAGAAACCTCTCCACAGTGTGTTTCAAACAATGATATATAATGAGCACAATGAAACAACAATAAGAAAGATCTTACTCAAACACTTAGCAAGGATTAAACACAGCAAGCTTCCCGAGCTCCACCCAGTGGCTATCTCACGCAGACCCCTGTCTGCTTCGTGTCTTCCCACTGTCGGACTCCAGCTTCTTGTTTTCTCCTTCAAGCGCTCAAGTATGACGAATGCTTCTCAATAGCTTGCTTAGAATATATGAAGAACTCAAGAACAGCAAGCTTCTATCAGCAGAACGCAAGAACACACAGGTTTTCAAAACTGAATCTGATCTGAACTCAACTCTCGCGTTCCTTTTTGTTTCTCCGCCAAGCGACAGGTGACACCATCTCTGTAGCTCCCAGCTACTCCTCTGCCAACGCCAGCCTCTACTGAGCTATCTCTGACTCACTGAGCTCCTCAGTCGAGCTGCAGTCTTAGCTCCAGTCCGCAGCTCGCCGTTGCAACCTGAGATGGGAAAAGGGACAAACCTGCTCCAAGGAAAGCACTCTTTGACTTCTCCTTGAGTGTTTGAATCCTCCCCTGTCACCTGAAACTCAATCAGAGCATTAGAGCAGAAGATCACAAAGCATATCACATACATCAGCAAATCGGATACGATCAGACGCTCTGACGACGTCTGACAGTGAAATTTGAATTAAAGTGATCGGTCACTGGACCGATCCAGGGTGTGTGGATCGCTCACCAGACCGATCCACTGCTTTGCTGGGATTCCCAGCTCTCGCAGCTATACACGCCTGATCGGTCACCGGACCGATCAGGGTGAATCCTGATCGGTCACCAGACCGATCAGATTGGATCCTGATCGGTCACTCAGACTGATCAAAGCAGATGAACAGTTACTTTTTAATCAAACCCAAGGTTCCTGATCGGTCACCGGACCGATCCAAGGCTCTGATCAGCAAGGGAACTCACTCACTGTTTGCTCCCTGATCGGTCGCCAGACCGATCAGGAGCAAGACAGCAAGGAAGCAGCCTGCTCCCTGATCGGTCTCCGGATCGATCAGGAGCCACACAGTAGATTCCCAATCTCACTGTGCGCTCCCTGATCAGTCACCAGTCCGATCAGACATAGCTGGATCGGTCACCAGACCGATCCACTAAGGAGCAGCGTGCCAACAGTCCCTGATCGGTCACCAGACCGATCCAGTGACTCTACCCAGCCCTCCAAGCTAGGGATTCATCCACCTTAGCCCTCCAAGCTAAGGATTTTTCCATCTAACTCTCCAAGTTTGGAATTTGCACCTAACCCTCCAAGTTAGGACTTTTCACCTAGCCCTCCAAGCTAGGACTTTTCACCTAGCCCTCCAAGCTAGGACTTTTCACCCAACTCTTCCGAGTTAGAACATCATCCAACCTAGCCCTCCAAGCTAGGCACCTGACCCTCCAAGCCAGGACTTTTTCACCTAATTCTCCAGGATGGGAATTTGCACCTAACCCTCCAAGTTAGGACTTTTCACCTAGTCCTCCAAGCTAGGACTTTTCACCCAACCCTTCCGAATTAGGACTTTTCCAACACCTAACCTCCCAGGTTAGGATTTTCAACACCTAGCCCTCCAAGCTAGGATTTTCCACACCTAACCTCCCAGGTTAGGATTTTCCAACATCATGCCTAATCCTCGATTAGGGCTTAATCATAATCATCACAATCATCATACCTAACCTCCCAGGTTAGGACTTTCCATATCATGCCTAATCCTCGATCAGGACTTAATCATAATCATCATAATCATCCTCCTAAACTGAAATCGTTGTCAACACCAAAAAAAGAATCAGGGCCAGACTGCATCAACAAATATGACACTTATCAATGGCATGGAGGCAAGCCGAGGGCTTGTGTGCGCATCTGAGGGACGGGAGTCGAAGATGAAGAGGGCACGAAGGCAACAGATCGAGGTTGTTGGATGAGGAGTCAGCTGAGTCGTAAGGGTACGAGTGCTGAGTGAAATGTACTCGGGAAATCCTAGGGTTGAGTGCTGAGGGAAATATACTCAGGAAAGGGAAACCTTAGGTGTAGAAGTGAGGCAGTCGACTGGTACCAGGGCAGTCGACTGGTGTATACCACAAAAATATCAGTCGACTAGTAATGGATCAGTCGAGTGGTGGTCAATGGCTCAGATTTGAACGTTAAGCTGTAACGTCAAATTTGAGTGGGATCAGTCGACTGGTAATGGACCAGTCGATTGGTAGCAGGTTTTTCAGCCTTGAGCACTATTTAAAGGGGCTCGGGTTTGACTGATAATCTTTGACGAAATGAGCTTGGTTAGAGCTCATTAGTAGTCTTTGTTGCGCAGAAGCATCGTTCGGGTTGTGGCAAGGTTTTTCCACCCACAAGGAGCTATACGAGCTAGTCGGAGGGCATCCGGGGAGTCATCCACAGACGGATCGGGATCGTCCACTTTACGGACAGCCGTGGAGTAGGAGCATCATCTCCAAACCACGTAAACGGTAACGTGTTAGCGATTGTTTTATTCGTGTTATTATTGTTTCCGCTTGCGCACGCTAACATCGTAGGAAGAAGAATCGAGAAAAGCTATTCACCCCCCCCTCTTGCTTCACGGTAGATCCTAACAATATTCTACCTTGGAAAAATATAGTTTCGTGAAAATACCAAATATGCTTGACTTTTTGACAAAAATTCCAATTCTTTGAAAAACTTCAAGTTTGTATCAAACTTCCCATTCTAGATTTGAAACCACATGCTTTCCAAGTCTATCCTATACCATTTAAAACATAGAAAAAGGAGTAGAAAAAGGAGTAGATGGAGACTTCAGAAGAGCCTTGGAGGCCTCGATCTTCCCTGGTCCCTCCTCCTGTCGTAAAACGCTGGAGGCGACAGAATGTGCCCTCTCCATCTCTCCCATGGAATCTCGCCTAGGCACTAGAGCTGTCATTGCCGGTCCCATCGATGGCGATACGGATCTTTGATTTTGATGGTGCGAGACCGACATTCTTGGGATTTCGGCCTGCCTCGGAGCCGCTCGTTGCAAGATGGCTTGCTCGATCTGATGCTGCTCCAATGCTCCTCTGACTGCATTGGCGACTATGCTTTCCAACTCCTCCCGCGTTAGAATGATGGGTTGTCCCTCTGGGTCTGCCATCACTGTGTTCCTTCTAGTACTTTGATGTTTCCCACAGACAGTGCCAAACTTGTCCGGAAGCGAATGACGGGGATGGCGAGTCACCAAAGCGCAGCCCACGACGACGGTGACGGGGAGAGGATGTCCATGCCCTGCGAGATTAACACGAGCATTAAAGGGGATGCACCGGAAGATTTTTCTGTGGAGCCCTCTCCGACGCTCAAGTCAGAACTCTATCTTTTTCGGAGGACAACGAGGAATCGAATTGCTGTAGTTTTGGAAAGCTTACCCCCTTTACCTAGATGCCGTGGTATCTTATATGCCTAAGGTCTTTATCACACGTGTTCAACGTTCTCCTTCACGTTCCTTAATCATCAATTACTTGATAGATATTCTCTCTTTTGGTAACGACCATTGCGATCATTAAGGCCTTAATTACCATGCATTGTGAACAATAATTATTTGGTGACTTTCCTATTCTGGAAGGAGGAATGGATACTTGAAGTCGGGCTTTCTAATCCCTATGTTGATCTTTGGGCTCCACTCTCCCGAGTCAGCCTTGGAGTCTCATCTCCCGAGCTGTCCTTGGGGCCTGCATCCGTTTTCCCGAGATAGTCTCAGGAGCCCGATTCCCGATCTGACCTCGGGGGCTTTCTTCTATTCTCCCGAGGTAGTCTCGGAAGCCCGATTGCCAGTCTGACCTCAGGGCATTGGTTCGGCAGGCCCTGCCACATAGCTTACCCCCGTGCCACGTGCCCACCCCAGGACGCTCATCCCTATCAGGTATTATTAAGGAGAACTTGGGATTTGATTTAGGCAATAAGTAATTTTTATTTAACATTTTTTAAATGGGGCAGGTACTCTTTAGGTCCCAAACTTGATATTAAATTGACGATTCTGATACTAAACTTTTGAAAAGACTTTTATAGTCTCAAAGTTGAGTGTTTATCTTTTTTTTAGTCCCAAATTTTAAAAGTAATAATTTTAATACCATACAATGGGAAGCGCCTCAAGTTCCTTTTTTTTAAAAAAAATTATGATTGAATACTATAACCCAATTGAGAAGGTGAATCCTAGGGGGTTTTGATTTTTAATTTTTTTTAGCTTGAACACTATAACCCAATTGAGAATGTGAATCCTAGGAGTTTTCGATTTTTAATTTTTTTAAACTTGAACACTATAGCCAATTGGGAAGGTGAATCCTAGGAGTTTTCGGTTTTTAATTTTTTTAGCTTGAATACTATAACCCAATTGGAAGGTGAACTCTAGACTAAAATAAAAATAAAGTGTTAATTTTGAGACTAAAAAAGTCTTTTTAAAAGTTTGCTTTCATAATCGCTAATTTAATATTATGTTTGGTATCCAAAATATATTTTCCTCTTTTTTAAATTGTTATTTTTATGTTTGTAATGATAGGCAAAATTAAAAGGATATGCCAAAAAGGAATATCAATGATTATTTCTCTCGAAAAAATAATTACCAATCAACAAATAATCCATGTGTTCCAAATGATCCTTCTCCTTCAAGCCCAAAGTCTACATTGGAAACAAAAAAAAATGAAACTTGATCATAAAGTGATAGATACAATATAAAGCAATCATCCGTATTATGAGCAAAATCCTAGAAAATAAATTGCAATTTGGAAATATCCATGTGATAAATAAGATGAGATTTTGAGAGAATATGTTGGTATGGGATCGTATCAACCTATTTATAAATATCCTCTTGTTGATTTTAAGCAACAAAGACAGTCTTTCTAGTTTATAAAGTTTCCGTGACTTGAGTTTTGAATTGAAGGAAAGTGTATTTTGTTCCCATGTTATTCACTTGACACTCCATCTTCACAACATAAGAAATTTACCATTGAAGGATTCAAAAATTGGAAATGAGTGAATTGCAAAAAATGTCCATTGAAAAGACATGAAGGAGAAATTAGTTCACGTCATGGTGATGTTATGCAAAAATGGGAGAGTTTGAAAAATGTTTCTCCACATATTGACAAAAAAATAATTAAAGAGTCGAAAAAAGTGATAAAGCAAAATCGATTGCTTTTAAAGACTTCCATAAGAGCTGTGTGGTTGCTAGCATTGCAAGGTTGTGCATTTAGAGGACATGATTGTTGGAAATGATCGAATGGCTAGAGGGGGGATGAATAGCTTCTCGCCTAATTTCTTCGATTTTCTCCTACACTTGTTAGTTTGCATAGTGGAAATATAATTAAATTAAACTAAACAAGGAGACAAACCATTTAACATGGTTCGAAGATAAAGCTCCTACTCAACGACTGTCTATAAGGTGGACGATCCCAATCCTTTGGTGGATAAGTCCCCAGAAAACCTTTGGCTAACTCGTGTAGCTCCTTGTGAGTGGAGAAACCTCGCCAGAACACCGCACACGCACACATGAGCTTGGTAGAGTACTAATAGGGGTTAACCACCTCTATTTCGTTAACCTTGCTCAAGCAAACCAAGTTCTCATAAATAGAACTCGTTTGTTGATCCAGCTATTATCAATCAACTGGTGTCAATATCAGTCAACTAATAGCTGTCAAATTTGAATGTTACAGTCCAACGTTCAAATTCAGCTGACACCAGTCGACTGCATAGAAAGATCAGTCAACTGATCTTTCTGTGTTCATAACCAATCGACTGATCCCATACTAGTCGACTGGTAAAACCCTAAACCTAGAGTTTCAACCATGAGTACATTCACTCAGCACTCGTCGTCGTACAACCAACTTAGACTTAGCCTTCTAGCCTCCTCCATCAGCCTCGCATCCCTTAAATACCTCTCTATCCTTCACGTCTTATCTTCTGGAGCTTCCTTCGGCCTCGGTCCTTGTTGTCGGGTCCACGGTCTCTCATGACTCACTTGACTCTTCATTGCAACCTTGACCTGTTGCCTTCAAGCCTTCTTCACTTTAGCTCTCGTCCCTCGAATGCATACAAGCCCGCAGCTCGTCCTCATGTTATCCTACACGTATGCCTCAAAGTGTGCTTTCCTTGACTTATCGTTGTTGCCTTGTCCACGGTCCTCAAATGCTTTATCCTTCACCGGACCCGAAGTCATCAAGCTGAGTCATATATGTATTCTGCAATCTTACACACTCAAATACACATATCAAATACAAAGATGAACCTAACTTAAACCCTTTGACCAAACATCAAAACACATGGTCACACTGACCATAGATTGCCTCAACAATGATGAGTCATCCAGTTCACACAATCGAGATAATTTTTTTGAAATGGTCAATTTTCAAGCAGAATTATGCAAAGAAATTGGGGATATTGTTTTGTCTAAAGTAACTAAAAATGTCAAGTATATAGCACCATCAATTCAACAAGAGATATTAAAATTGATTGTTGATCATGTATGAATTAAAATTCGTGACAAAATTAGAGATGCTAAGTTTTGTATTCTTGTTGATGAGACCTTTGATGAATCTCATAAAACACAAATGGTTATTGTTTTATGATATGTAGATGGTGATGTAGTTGTCAAGGAGCATTTTATGGAAGTTGCTGTTGTTGATGACAAAAATTCTATAATTTTGAAAACACAAATTTGTAACATACTATCACACCATAATATTTTGGTGGAAAACATTCAAGGTCAAGGGTATGATGGTGCTAGTAACATGAGGGGAGAATGGAATGGGTTACAAGCTTTGTTTCTAAAAGAATGTCTATATTGTTGGGGATCGATGCGTACGGCTAGAAGGGGTGAATAGTCGTTCACTCACTTCAATCGCGGTTCTTCCTACACGGTTAGTTTGCGTAAGCGGAATAATATAAACTAAAACTAACGCAAAGGAAAACAAACCAATTTAATGTGGTTAGGAGATAAAGCTCCTACTCCACAGCTGTCCGTAAGATGGACGATCCCGATCCATCGGTGGATGACTCCTCGAAAAGCGTCCGACTAGCTCGTGTCGCTCCTTTTGGGTGGAGAAACCTCAGCACAACACTTGTACACACACCTGAGCTTGGTAGACTACTAATAAGCTTTACCCAAGCTTTTTTCGTCAACCTTTGCCCTGCCAAACCGAGCTCTCTTAAATAGAGCTCGGTATTGTTCCAACCGTTACCACTCGACTGGTATTGATACCAGTCAACTGGTCCATCCGGATTCAAATGTTACCGCCCAACGTTTGAATTCCAGCCGATATCAGTCGATTGCACAGAAGATCAGTTGACTGATATTTTTGTGCCCAACACCAGTCGACTGCTCCATGCAGCAGTCGACTGCTCAATCCCTAAATTTAGGGTTAATTATCCCGAGTACAGTCACTCAGCACTCAGCCTCGCCCGACCATCCTAGACCTAGCCTTCTAGCCTCCTCCATCAGCCTTGCGTCCCTCGGATGCCTCTCCATCCTTCACGTCTTGCCTTCTAGAGTTTCCTTTGGCCTCGGTCCTTGTTGTTGGGTCTTCCTTTGCCAAGATTTTACTTGGACTTTTCTCCTTTGTGCCTGTATCATGCATTCTCACAATGTAACATCAAATATAACAATAAACCAAACTTAAACCTTTGCCCAAACATTAAAACCCAAGGTACCTAGATTGCTCCAACAATCTTCCCCTTTTTGATTTTTGACAACCGTTTAAGTTAGGGAAACAACAACAAAGTAAATAATCATGCATAAATCATGGATCTAACCTTAGGTTCCCCCTTTACCTAAACTCCTACTTGAGTAGGTTTTCCTTGCAAAGGTACTTCTCCCCCTTTGCCAACTAAAGCTCCCCCTTCACCTAAGCTCCCCCTTGAGCTTGGATTTCTTGCAATAGTGTGTTGGTTTCCCACTTAAACCCAACACTTCTCCCCCTTTGCCACACATCAAAAAGAGCTCTAACAATATCCCAATTATTGGATTCTTTAACCTTAAAAACCACAAACATTGTGTATTAACTCATCTTGATGTCTTTGCCCATACCAATCCACAATGCATCCCTAGCATTGACTTATATGACATTTATACATCAAAAATCACCTTCCATGTCATATGACCCCAATGTCATCTTTTCATGCATGAAAACCAAATCCAACGTGCCAAAACCCAAGAATTGAGACTCAAGCCCGTCTCCAACTCTTTTAGCACACTCTATGGCCCATCTAGACCTCTAGGAGAACACCTCCCGAGATCCATTCACCATTTATCCCAAAGGCTCCTAGAGCTCCCCCTTGAGCTCTTAGCCCTAGCCACATCCCTAGGTGACTCAACAAACACTAGACCACACCGGTGTTCCCCCGGTGACTCTTGGCCTACAAACTTTACCTTCTTAACCTTAAACACCTTGTCCTTGGTTAAGTCCTTCTTTTTCCCTTTAAATGGTACCCCCTTGTCATTTTTGGACTTCCCCTCCTTACCATAATTATATGCTACCCTAGCATATTTCTTTTTATTAGCATTGGAGCTCTTAGATCGGTATCCCAACCCCGATCTATCATTGTTGGGTTTTAGACCACCCAACATCATATTTAAACTCTTAGATCCAACAATGAATCTATCTAGGGTTTTCTCTAACTTCTCAAGCTTTTCCCTTAAAGCTTGATTTTCCCTTTCTAGGCCTTTAACCCTAGAATCCACATGTCCACCTTGGACATTCCTAGACCTACCCGTCTTCCTAGGCATATGTCTCCCCTTCTTGGGATTCATGTCTTGATCCTTAGGTACAAAGGTATTGGGTTTATCATGATGCATGATTTTTCTAGGTTTTTGATCTATAATACTAACTATACTCCTATCATGATATTTAAATCCATGATTATGCACATGCAATCATTTTTTATTATTTCTAGCATACATAGATAAATGTGAAACATGCTTAGAATTACGGATCACCTCCCTTACCCTTGGAGCTCCCCCTTGATGTGATTTCCTCTTCTTTTCTTCTTTTTCCCATTTTCTTAAATGCTCCATTTTCTTGAGCTTTCCACTGCTTGGGCATTTTGTGTGGTAGTGTAACGCCCGAAAATTCTCAAAATAAATTTTAGAAATATCCTAGAATTAATTCTGAATTTATGAATATTTTTATAGAATTTTTCCATGGACAAATAAGGTAAAAAAGAATAAAAATAAATTCCGCGGTAAAAAGATTTAAGTGGAGTTTGACCCCTAGACCTTTTCATTAAAAAAGAATAGGCTTACCAAGTGGGATGAGGTTGTTTTCGTTGGCATAGATTAGAGGGAAAGATAGATAAGGTGAAGTTAGTTAAATTTCTCCATAAATATAAAAGGGAACTTAAGGGTTTTTTTATTGAAACTTTTCCTCACTTGTCACCGCCGAACCCTCTCCTCTCTTGGGCGATTTCTCCTCTCCCTCTCTCGAGTCTTTCTCTCCCTCACTCACGGCAAACCAAGGAAGAGGTCCAAGGGCTTGTGTTGGGCGGTTTCAAGAAGGAGGACGCGCTAGGGGATCGTCTCAAGGAGTAGTTCGTCGTTAGAACCTTTCCGAGACTCCAAGGACCTTCCCTCTCCCTAAACCCTACGCCCTAGAGTTGTAAGAACAAGCGTATGATGTAAGTATCCCTCACCTGCGGTATAAGTAGCTTCATTTGTATGATTGATTGTTCTAGTTTATCTAATTGTAATTTATGCCTAAATGTGCAGATTAACTTCCTCTACCGATTTTAAGGGCACCACTAGATGGGTTGGACATGCTTCCCCCTTTAGTTTGGGGTTTAGACGTACCTCGAGTGCCTAGGAAGTGTCCTTAAATGAAAAAGGAGAGTTTTTAGGCACGCAATGTGCTCGAGAAAATGTTAAGAAGCTCTAATATGAGTTTTAGCATGTTATGAAGTTAGCTACCCTTGCTTTATGTTTATGGACCATAGTTCGTCCATTGGGTGGGCTCCTAGATCGCCCCTAGGCTCTAGATCGCCTAGTAGATGCAAGGTTAAAGAAAAGAATATTTATGAAAGTATTTTACTTTTTATGGCATGTGCTTGGACTCTAGTTCATCCATGGGTGGGCTCCTAGTTGCCCCTAGGCTCCTAGTTTGCCTAGTAGTAGTACCCTAATGGGTTCGGGATTAGCTACCTCGGATCTATTTAGGGATGCGCGCATTAGCAGCACATTGCCGGGCCCACAGCAGCATGATTATTATTTTCACTTATTATATGTATAAATTTCAAAAGTTCAGTAATAGCTCTAAATGAAAACAGTTTTAAGATCATGCTTAGTTCAGTTAGATTCTATGGATGTTATGTGAATTTAGTTATAAGAATATGATTTAGTTCATGTGCTTAGTATGATGAGTATGTCATGATAGTTGTTTTGATTATATGTTTCAGCAAGATTAAATGACAAGCAAGATATGTTTTTCCTACATGTGTTTTCAAAAGCATGAGTTTTGAGATATGCATTGTTTTGTGAGTAGGATAGTACTTACTAAGCTTTATGCTTATAGTTTCATTTTCCTTATACTGCAGATAAGGGCAAGGGAAAAATGGAGTAGCAGAAACGGCAGGAATGATGTGGAGTGTGTGATGGTGGAAACTTGGAATGAAAGAACCTTGGGAACTTGCATTAAGAGGACATGTTATTAAGAATGTTGAATGAATTAGTTCCTTGTCATGTTTACTATTTTCCGCATCTTAAGTACCTTTGTCATGTTGAGTGATACATTCAAGTGCATGTTTCTAGTTATACTTTGACATGTGTTAGCTTCTACATGTGATATGTTGGGTGATACATTCCAAGTGCATGTTAATTAGTAGTAAAATGAATGGTTTAAGGCCATGAAATCATTTCTGATATTATAGTGCTACTATTGATGCATCTAGACCGAAACAATGCCTAGTTCTAGTAGCAAGTTGATACAAAGTTCATGTTCCTAATTTCATGCTTAGAAATGGTTAAAGTATGCTTTAATGTCATGGAAACATGTAGAATATGGCCTAGAATCATTGTATATCTGCTAGTAAGCTTAAATATGCGTTTGTGGGGTTTTGGCACGAAGTGGGTTGACTTTGGCACATTTCTGGAATCTGAATTTTCAGATTTCAGAACTACCAGTCGACTACGACAAATACCAGTCGACTGGGACTAGTAACAAAATCGTACAGAAGGCTTCGTCGCCTCGGGCAGTCGACTGATAGAATACCAGTCGATTGGTGTCAGTTTACAACACAATGTGATGTAGAGCTGCTGGTTAGTGCTTCAGTCATGCAAGGCTGAGGTTGGGGGATCAAATTTTGCCATGTTAATAAAATTAAAGTTTTTGTTTTATTTTGGCTGGTTAGTACTTGTAACGCCCCAAAATTCCCATTTTTAGTTCTTAAAGTCCTTAGAATTATTTAGAAATGGTTTAGAAATATTCTAGATATTTTTAGGAATTTTTAGAGTATTTTTATGGAATTTTCCGAGTCCGTTTGGTATTTTTGGAAAAAGAAAAAGAAAAAGGAAAAAGCCAAAAATGGAAAAAACCAATTAAGTGCAGCGGGTGGCTCGAAACCGCGACCACCACGAGACCAAGGGAGCGCGCGGCCAGCTGGGCTGGGGGTATCAAGCACAACAAGGGACGGAGAGAAGGTTATTTAAGGAATTGTTAGTTTAATCTGCCTTAAGTATAAATAGATAGTTAAAGAGAGAAATTTTATTTCTCTCCTCTCCAAACCCTCACGCCGACCACCTCTCCTCTTGGGCGACGCCGACCACCATCAAGGCCAAGGAGGGCCGGCCAAGACTCTTCTCCAAGAGATAATCCTATATTCGGGATCCCCGCGACGAGAGGAACGCGTAGACGTGAAGAATTCTCTGAGATCTCAAGTTTCTCCCGAGCTTTAGACATTAATCTTGGTTGTAAGTCCAAGATATCAATGTAAGTACTGCTCACCTGCAGTAAGAGGCGGTTTTTCCGCGAGAATTTCCTTTAAAAGTTTTTAAAAGAGATATTTCCTTTTTGTTTGAGTCTTTGCATGTGATATTAGTTCATTATATGCTTATATATGTTGATTAATACCCTATGTGAGTTTTGGGTCCAAGAAAAGCTATGAGAAAAGAAAAGAAAAGATAAAGATAAGAAAAGAAAAGGCCAAGGCCTTAAGAAATCCCTAAAAGTCAAGACTTAGGGATTTTAGCACGCAAGGTGCTCCAGAAAATGCCAAGGCATTTACAGATAAGAAAGAAAAGTAAGAAAAGCTATTTTATTTTATAAGGCCAGTACCCGGCGTCCAAGGGCGTCGTTAAAGAAATCCAGGTGTCCAATTCCAAGGTCTTGGCCCTGGTAGACCAAGGTCTGCTCTATTAGGATTGGTGGCTCGCTACCCCAACCTTTTAGGGAACGCGCATATCAGATGGTACTTACGTCTTCAGTGGATCCAAGTGATTAGTATTTTCAAGTATATGCTTTAGCAAAGTTTTTCGAAAATTTAAAGAGTTTTCTAAAAGTTAAAGAATAGCTAAAGTTTCAAGTTGAGCCAAGAAAAGTAAATTGAGATTTATTATTGCTTGAGTATGCATGTTTTGAGCTATACATGTTCTTAGTTTTCTTTCAAGCATATTAGTATCTCATATGATTTTCATATTGTTCTAGAAGCATGTTTGCACTTTTCGAGATTTTGTGAGCTAGATAGTACTTACTAAGCTTTTTGCTTATAGATGCATTTCCTCTTATTGCAGATAAAGGTAAAGGCAAGCAATTCTGAAGGAAGACGACGAGGCGGTGCTGAGTAGAGTGTGTGTGGTGGCTGATTATGGAGAGATCTTTGAGACAAGACAATTTAGTTATTTGAATTGCAATGTTTAAGTTTATTCAAATTTCATGTTCTTGCTTGATGGAGTTTAGCGAATATTTAAGTTATGGATAGTTTTATATGCTCAATTCCTTAGAGTAAAGATTCCATGTCATTTCTTTTAGTCTATATATTTTTATGATTGCATTGGATGAGTAGAAGTATGAGTAGATGGAAGTATTGATACTATGTTAGAAAAATAGATGCATGTACCAAGATAGTATCAATTTCTTCTTTGAATTAAGTTTCATTGCTTAAATTTGTTTAGAAAGGGTGCAACCACATTTCATAATGCTTTAGCAAGGTCATAGAACATGCATTTGGTGCTATGAATGTATAGAAGTCAAGATTGGTACAAACTTTAGTGTTAAAATTCATATAACTTGAATAGTTTAATTTCTTCCGCAAAAGTCCTAATTTCAAGTTTAGGGATTCGTTTTGATTGACTAAACTCATTTGAAAACTGTCATAGGGTGTAGAAATGGTGTCATGATTCCATATGGCTCGAAATTATGGGTTTGATGGAGCTGTGAAGCAACTGCCGAAAGCTGAACTTTCAGCTCACAGGCGTACCAGTCGACTGCCACGTCACCAGTCGACTGGTACCCGACAGTTCAGTTGGGTGAGGCAGGTTTCAAAGTGTACCATTCGCGAGCTTTTGAGAAAGGAAGTGTGATGTGTTATTATGCATGATTGCTTAAGTTAGAATATAATTGTTAGATGAATTTAAAAGTTTTAAAAAAAAAAAAATTTCCGCATTTGTAGTCATGTATCAAAAGTAGAGAAGTAGAGAAATGTAACGATCCGTCTAAGGCAGTAAGAAGGCGGGTCGCTACAGTACTTCCAACATAATTATGAATTGTTAGTTCAGTAAATAGCGAAATAAGTTTTTTTTTAAAATTCTCCTAGTTGGTTTAACTTAAATGAAAACAAGGATCATAAATCAGTTAGTCAGCCAGTTAGTAGTAGCGATCCACCTTAAAGCCATAGTACCAGAAGACGGGTCGTTACAGAGTGGTATCAGAGCAAGTTCCATCTTTCCTCCACACACACATCCAGCATCGTACCTGCAGCTTCCAAGTAAGAGTACCTCTCACATTACTTATATTTTCTTGCCTTTTCATTTCCTACTTAACTGAAGCATGTTTATAACTCATGACACTTTAATATAGTTATAGTAAATATGTATGTCCTCTGTTAGTTAGATAATGGCTAGAGGACGCCCAACTAGAAGGGCACCAGCTACTGAGCCTCAATAGGAGGCAACTGGCACAGTGAATCCACCTAATCTAGTGGAGATAGTGGCTCAGTTCCAGAGACAGATAGCTGAGCAGCAGCTAGAGCTGTCAAACGGGCCAACCCGTGGTGGGATGGGTCGACCCATGGTAGGCCGGCCATTTGGCGGGGCAGGGCGGGTCGACCCGTCATCTAGGCGGGTTGGGAAATCCACAACCCAACCCAATCCAAGGCGGGCCGTGGGTTAGGCGGGCCAACCCGCGAGCCCATCAAAATATTTTTAAAAAATTAAAAAAAATTAAAAAAATTCATATATTTAGATTTCATCAATCAAATATATTAAGAAATATATATTTTTTAAATATAAATGAATACAAACGAGTACTCATGCGATGAAAAATATTATTTTTTATTTTAAAATAATAACAAAGAAAGATAATAAATTGTCATAAAACTTAACTAATATGTGATTCTCAACCCGCGGGCCAACCCAAGCCCATCGCGGGCCGACCCGTGCGGGCTGCGGGCCTAGGCGGGTTGGCTCGTGGCGGGCTTGGGTTGCTTAAATTCTAACCCAACCCGTTTAAATTGATTGGCGGGGCAGGCCAATCCGACGGACTTAACCCAAATTGACAGCTCTAGCAGCAGCAGGAGATAGCCACTTTAAGGGCTAATTAGCAGACCACACCTACTGCTACGCTAGGACTAAATGTGGAAACCCCAATAGTGACAGAGGTTCCACCTAGAGCACCAATCCCACCAATAGCACCAGAAGCCCTAGCAGTAGGGGCTAGAAGAGAAGCATATCTAGTTCAGTGGCAGAAACTCAAACCAGAGAACTTTTCAGGCATTAGTGAACCATGGGATGCACAAGCCTGGTTCAAAACCCTGGAGAGTACCATGGAGCTTCTGGACTGGCCAGAACATGAGAAAGTCAAGTGCGCCTCCTTCTGCCTAGCAGGAGATGCTAGAATGTGGTGGGAAAGGGTGAAGGCCAAGCGAGACATAAATCAGATGACGTGGGCCAGCTTTGAAGCAGAGTTCTTCGAAGAATTCTTTCATATGCGGGTTACTAACCGGCATTATGATGAATTCACTGAATTTCGTCAAGGTAACCTATCAGTAGAGGAAGCCGTGAAGAGATTCAACAGACTGGCTCGCCTGTGCCCTGAACTGATCAGCATTGAACGAGAGCGACTTAGCTAATGCTCAAGATGCTAAGGCCAGAAATAGCATTGAATGTGGCCAGCGGCGTTCATAGGCCACAAACCTCAGAAGAACTAGTTAACAGTGCTCTGATCACCGAGCACTACTTGAACAGGATGCAACAACAGAAGTCAGTCATGACAGAAAGTAAAGGCCAAGGCAGTTCAGGAACTCAGAAACCACAGGGCCACAACTCTAGCTGGAAAGGGAAGAATCATGGCAAGAGAAAGCAGTGGAACAATCCGAAAGGGGAGCCAGCCAACAAGCAAGCCAAGTATCCCACTTGTCCCACATGTGGGAGACAACACTTAGGGGTCTGCCGCAAGGGCACCCGTAGGTGTTATAACTGTGGTCAAGAGGGGTACATGGCCAAGCATGTTGGAACCCGGATGGCTAGAGAGGGGGGGGGTGAATATAGCCAATCACTTGACCTTTAACACTTATCAAAATTCTGCACTTAAACCGTTTAGTAGCACAGCGAAAAGAATAGAAACAGAGTATGCAGAAAATCAAAACCCTAAACTATGCGTAAACACAAGAACGCTAACAAGAGGATTTACAAGGTTCGGGGATAACTTGCCCCTACTCCTTGGCGTGCCCGTAAGGTGGGCGATCCCTTGATCGTCGGCAGATCAAGCCACGGAAGATCCGGATAGAAAGCAACCTCCTTCTCGGTGGAGTAACCTCTCCACAGCGTTTCAATCAAAGATATAGTTTTAAGCACAATGAAACACAAGAAAGATCTTACTTAGCACTTAGCAAAAACAAGAACACAGCAAGCTTCTCCCGAGCTCCACCCAGCGACGATCTCACGCAAGAACCCTTTCTCCGTGTCTTCTCGCTGTTGGACTCAAAGCCTCTTGTTCCTTCCTCCAAGTGCTCAAGCAAGGGATGGTTGCTTCAAGATTGTAGTAGCTTGCTCAAGATGATGAAACTTCAGAACACACAAGCAAGGTGTGGAGAACACAATCGCGCAGCAAGAACTAAGCCAAAAGTTGATTCAGCGAACCCTACTCTGCTCTTCTCCTCTACGCCCTTTTGTTTCTCCACTGAGCACAGGTGACACCATCTCACAGCAGCCTCCAGCTGCTTACCTGCCAACGCCAGCTACCACTGAGCTCTCCCTGGACTCCCTGAGCTTCCCTCAGCCAAGCTCCAGTCAGCAGCTCCAGTCAGCAGCTCCAGCTGTTGCAACCTGAGATGGAAAACGAACAAACTTGCTCCAAAGAAAGGCCTCCATTGACTCTCCTTAAGTGTTTGAATCCTTCCCTGTCACCTGCAGCTCAATCAGAGTATTAGCACAGCATATCAAGCAGAAAATCGTGTATCAGATGTTAAGCGCAGAGAATCGGATACGTTCAGACGCGATCAGAGCGTCTGACAGTGCATTTTGAATTAAAGTGATCGGTCACCGGACCGAGCCAGGGCTCGTGGGTCGGTCACCAGACCGATCCACCGCTTTGCTGGGACTCCCAGCTCTCGCGGCGACACAAGCCTGATTGGTCACCAGACCGATCAGAGTGAAGCCTGATCGGTCACCAGACCCATCAGGTAGCTCCCTGTCCGATCAAACTCAAGCCTGATCGGTCCACGTCTGAGTGAACAGTAACTGCGGAAATTAAATCCTAAGTCTTTGATCGGTCACCAGACCGTTCAAGAGCTGATCAGCGGGAGAACTCAACTCACTGTGGGCTCCCTGATCGGTCACCAGACTGATCAGGAGCAAGGCAGTGAGGAAGCTGCCTGCTCCCTTATCGGTCACCGGACCGATCAGGAGCCAAGCAACGAGACAACGGCCTGCTCCCTGATCGGTCACCAGACCGATCAGGAGCCACACAGTAGATTCTCAACCTCACTGTGCGCTCCTGATCGGTCACCAGATCGATCAGTCATCGCTGGATCGGTCACCAGACCGATCCACGAAGGAGCAGCGTGCCAACTTCCCTGATCGGTCACCAGACCGATCCAGGGACTCAAACCTAGCCCTCCAAGCTAGGATTTCATCCACCTTAGCACTCCAAGCTAAGGATTTTTCACCTAACCCTCCAATTTGGGAATTTTCACCTAACCCTCCAAGTTAGGACTTTTCACCTAGCCCTCCAAGCTAGGACTTTTCACCCAACTCTTCCGAATTAGGACTTTTCCAGACCTAGCCCTCCAAGCTAGGACCTGACCCTCCACTTTTTCACCTAACCCTCCAAGTTGGGACTTTTCACCTAACCCTCCAAGTTAGGACTTTCCACCTAGCCCTCCAAGCTAGGAATTTTCACCCAACCCTTCCGAATTAGGACTTTTCACAACCTAGCCCTCCAAGCCAGGATTTTCCACACCTAACCCTCCAGGTTAGGATTTTCCAACACCTAGCCCTCTAAGCTAGGATTTTCCATACCATGCCTAATCCTCGATCAGGACTTAACCATAATCATAATCATCAACATCAACCTAAACTAAAATCGGTGTCAACACCAAAATAACAATCAGGGTCAGACTGCATCAACAATCTCCTCCTTTTTGTTGTTTGACAACCTGATTTTAAGTTTAGGGATTCTCAATCAATTTCCTCAAATTCAGAATCATAGGGGGATCAGGATCCTTCCCCTACAGCATAATCATCCTAAACTTAACCAACCACACTCTCCCCCTTTGTCGAACATCGAAAAGGGTCTAGAAGGGCTGTTAAGTTTAACCATACTCCCCCTCAACCCTAGGGGTATCCCAAAACAACAAAGATATGATTTAATTTTTGAAACACATACGAACACATATGACAAGGATAAGTCATGGCAAAACAAGCATATGTATCATATGGGCATGACATCATAAGCATCAACATAGCAATATAGAATGAGGCATACAGGCAGATAGTAATCATGTGAACACCCTAAACATGATAAGGCAAAAATGAAATACATGCAAAATATCAGATGCATCATATCGCATCAAAGTCAAGACACCTCAAAAGAACTGAGCTCAATCAAATATGACATACATCATAACAGTCAATGTCGTCAATCTCCCGCGTGGTCATCGTCTGAAGAATCAGCAATATATATCACATCCCCTAGCGTAGGGCTGCTGGGGGACGCACCACCAGGAAACGTATGATGATACCACTCCTTATACCATGTGTCCTGTAATGCGCTGATCTCAGAGACATCAGATGCTAGAGCATCGATTCGGCGATCGAAAGACTGAAACTCTGAGCTGACCTCCTGGCGCTAGAGCTCAGACATATGTAACTCGTGCTGCAGCATCCGCTCTAGCTCTCAACCTGCCAACGGAGGTCAGGAGCCCACTCATCGTAATCTGCTGTAATAGCGGGCCGCTCCTGGGTATGGGCTGCTCCCGATAACTCCCCCACTCGTCTTCGATCCTTCCACCTTAGCCCCTGCGGCCCGACAACAATGCCGGACTGAGCCAGCATGCGACGATCCAGACGGCAGTCCTGTCGAACCATGGGCACAATGCGGCCCTGTGAAACATCGATACCTACGAACTGCAGCCAAGCAGTAATGATATGGCCAAATGGCATGTAGACTGACTGACCATACCTCTGACTGTGGACTATGATGGAGAAGTAGATGGAAGTCACTGGGTCAAAGTCTAACTGCTGATGCATCCCGTAGAGCATCAAGCAGTGGAAGGAGTGAATTTTATCTAGGTGTTTTGAGGTAGTCGGGAGGAAACAGTTAGTGATGATCTTAAACAAAACATAGTCTATGGGGGAAAGATGGAGAGCAGGAAATATGGGAAAATCACAGGCGTGCTCACCGGAACCCCTTGGCCTGGGATGACCTAGAAAATACTCATAGATGGAGTCAGGAGTGACTCCAGCAAAGGGAACCGGAAGAGGATCAGGAGGATAAGGGTAGAGTGAGAAGTTGTTCTTGGAACGACGGCAACCAAGAAATGCAGTGAAGGCTGATATAGTAAAATCAAGATCAACACTGGCAACACGGGTCCTCCACCCCGTGCCCTCACCACTGACCATGTTATTATAGAATTCAGAGACCAAATCAAAGTTGATTGGCCTTTCGAGAAAAAAAATGGATTGAAGTTCATAGTGTTCGATGATTTGTTGTACTGTCGGACAATGTTCGTAGATGAAAGTTTGGTCAACAGTCCGACATGGCATGAGTTTGAAGTTATGTCATTGGAAGTCTAAAGCATAATTAATGTTTTGAAATCGAGTGTGTGGAGGTGGAGGAGGTCTCGAAGGAGGTGTAGATGATGAAGGGCCTTTGCCCTTTGAGCTTTCCTCCACTGGTTCCTTTCGCTTAGAAGATTTTCTAAGGATGGAAATGGCATAAAACAAGGTTGAATTGATCGCATGATCATGGGTTAAGTCAATTGCACAAGATTGAATAAATCATATGAACACAGGTTTAATCATAGACCCAAGATTTGATCACGACACAATAATCAAAAGAACACAAGGTAAGACATGATCATATGCAGATCGTTTAATCAAAGACACAAGATTCAATCACAGGAGAAATAATCAAGTAAGCATAAGGTAGAATTGATCAAAGGTAGGACATGACAAAGATGGGTCACGACCAAAACAGGAGGTCACGGCACAATACCAAAACATGGTTAGCCGCAAATACACAATTCATGAATTGATCCAAAAAGAAATTAACCAAAAATGCTTTCTTAGGTGCCATTGAAGATGTGTGATGGAGATCTTGAAATCTGGAAGAAAAGGCTTGCGCAGGAGAAGCTCTTGGCGATAGAAATGAGCGCAACACTGTGAGCAATGAAGGAAAACTTGCAGAAGACAAGAAAAGCTCGCAGGAAGTCTTCTCAGAACCGCACGCGCGCACACAAACGCTCACTCGCAAGAGGAAGAAGGAGATGAGGAAGGCTCTCGCATGGGATGAAGAGGCGCAAGGGGGAGTTTTCGACGCTAGGGTTCGGCAATGAGAGGTTTTGGAGGAGTTAATCGGTTGGTGGATCGGTCCACCAACCGGACTTTAATGCGATTGAACGGATCACCGTTCGATCTGAGAGCGCCCAGACCGATCAGGCTCTGGCCTGATCGGACTGGCCTGGTCCTGATCGGTCGGTTGACCGATCAGGAAGGCTCCTAATCGATCGGCTGATCGATCAGGAAGCGAACAGTAGGGTCGGATGATATTCGAGAAGCCCTCCTGATCGGTCTCTGGACCGATCACCACAAGGTGCCAGATTGGTCTGGGGACCGATCCAGGTTAGCACAGAATGTTTAGCCGAGATTTCGCAAAGTCTCTGTGATCCCTCTGATCGGTCTGTGGACCGATCACAACAGGAGGGAGCCAAATCGGTCTGGGGACCGATCTGCCCTACGCCTGATCGGTCCAGTGACCGATCAGGGTTCCTGATATTGCCTGATACGATCTGAAACTTTCAGTTTCAGACATTTACATGATTTCTGAAGAGATCTGATGAAAGATATCGAACTTGGAAGTGATCCCTTGACTAAATTTGATCCTTAAACAAGGATCAAAGGTCCTTATGGATTTGGTAAATCATTTTGCTCCACCCAAGTGGAGTCAAACTCAATAAACAATCATTCAAACAAGATTGGGCCAAATTCAAGTTTCCAATCAAGTTTCCTTGATTGGAATGTCCAAGTATGATCATGGAGCCAAATACACATTTGTTATGCACTGGTTTTCCCCATACTTGGTCACCGAAGTGATTTTTATCTCGTCAACTTAATTTCTCAAGGGATGCATTGCCATTTTGAGAAATTGAGTTGATCATAGCATCTCACCCCATTTCTAGCAAACAAAAACGTTTTGGTAAGCCTTATAGTTTGTGTGAGATGTCCCCAAGTTACCCAATTGTATCCCAACAATTTCGAAATAATCATGAAGGGTTTTGAATGCATTTTGAAAATTATGAGGCGCGACACATTCCCAACTCTCTTCTTAAGAAGCTAAACTCATTTTCGGGGAGTGGTTTAGTGAAAATGTCAGCGAGGTTTGATTGGACTCTACATGTGAGAGTACAATGTCTCCCCTAGCTACATGATCCCTAATGAAGTGGTGACGCACTTCAATATGTTTGGTCCTAGAATGATGGACTGGTTTTTGGTTAGGTTAATTGTGCTAATGTTATCACACAACACTTGCACACCTTTGTAACTCAATCCATAGTTCTCTAGAGTGTGAATCATCCACAACAATTGTGATACGCTCTCTCCCATGACGATATATTCTGCCTCGGTCGTGGAGAGAGCAACACAATGTTGCTTCCGACTTGACCAACTAACTAGAGATGATCCTAGAAATTGGCAACCCCCACTCGTGCTTTTCTGATCCAACTTACATCTAGCGTAGTCGGAATCGGTATAGCCAATCAGATCAAATGATTCGGTACGGAAGTACCAAAGACCAACTCCAATTGTGCCTTTAAGATATCTCAAAATTCTTTTAACAGCGATTAAATGAGATTCCTTGGCACAAACTTGATACCTAGCGCACATACCCACAGCGAAAAGAATATCAGGTCGACTGGCTGTGAGGTATAGCAAACTACCTATCATGCTCCGATATTGAGTCAAATCAACGGGTTTACCACTCTCATCATTGTCTAGTCTTGTGTTCGTAGCCATGGGAGTGGTCACCTCTTTCGAATCACTCATATTGAATTTACGGAGCATTTCTTGAGTATACTTCGATTGGTGCACATGGATCCTATCTCGGGTTTGCTTGATTTCAAGTCCAAGGAAGAAAGTCAACTCTCCCACTAGACTCATTTCAAATTCGCTTTCCATGTGTCCAATGAACTCATTTAAATAACCCTTGTTATTTGAGCCACAAATTATGTCATCGACATATACTTGGGCTACAAAAATATTGTCACCATCTCTACGTAGAAATAGTGTAGGGTCTATTTGGCCTCTTACAAAGCCTTTTTCAATTAAAAATGTCGACAACCGCTCGTACCAAGCTCGGGGTGCTTGTTTAAGACCATAAAGTGCCTTTTTGAGCTTGAACACGTGGTTTGGAAATTCGGTACTCTCAAACCCCGGAGGTTGTTCGACATAGACCTCTTCTCTTATTAAACCATTTAGAAAGGCCGATTTGACATCCATTTGATATAACTTGAAACCTCGATGTGCTGCAAATGCTAGCATCAATCGATGGATTCTAATCGTGCCACGGGAGCATAGGTCTCATCATAATCAAGGCCTTCAACTTGACTATAGCCCTTGGCTACTAAGCGTGCCTTGTTTCTAATGATTTCTCCTTATGGT
>JAGFNQ010004668.1:126001-172346 GCA_024364735.1 Boesenbergia rotunda
GTCACCTCTCGGGGTGGATACCAAGTAAATTCTCTGTGTTAGCATTGTTTTTCATATTTTTCATTATATTGCTTGTATTGTGCTAACCATCTTGTAGAGAAAGTTCGAGAAAAGTGTTATTCACTCCCCTCTAGCAAGCGCCATGATCTAACAATGTCTCCCCTTCTTGGGATTAATGCCTTGGTCCTTAGGTCTAAAGGTTCTTGATTTATCATAATGCATGAACTCCCTAGGATTTTGATATGCAACATTAACCCTATTTTTATCATGATATCTAAATCCATGATTATTCTTAATGAGCATATAAGAATTTGAAACTAGATTTAATTCTAAATAAGGGTTTACCTTCCCTTTTACTTTTAGAGCTCCCCCTTGACTTGAGCTCCTCTTCTTTCCAATTTCTTCAAGTGCGCCAATTTCTTGATTTTTCTTTTCTTTGGGCACTTGGTGTGGTAGTGTCCATGCTCACCACACGTGAAGCAAATTATATGCTTCTTCTCCTTCTTTTCCCTACAACCCATGTTAGTTTTCAAACTATTTGAATTGAGTTTAGGGTTTACCTCCTTTTTCTTACACAATGGGCACTTGTCCTTGTAGTGTCCCTTTTGATTGCACCCAAAGCAAATTATGTGATCCTTTGACCTTGCTTTGATGGAGGTGGAAGCTTCTTCTTGCTCCGACATTGAGGATGGTCTCTCCTCCCCCTCAATCCTTGAAGTAGAGACTTCTTCTATTTCTTCCTCACCTGAGGATGTGGACGATTCTACTTTCTCCTCCTCTTCAGATGTTGAACATGACTCAACTTCCGATTGGTCCTTCTCCTTCTCTTGGACTAATGACCCCTTTTCCTTGGGCTCCTCTTCTCCTTATCTTTGTGTCGAATTTTCATGTAGAGCTATCACCTTTCTCCATATCTCATATGCATTCTTGTATTCTCCTACATTGAATACAATATATAAAGGTAATAAATTTAGTACAATTCTAGTTACCTCTTTATCCACCTCCGCTTCCTCTATTTGATCCTTGGTCCAATACCGAGGTCGAAGGCGCTTCCCCTTCTTGTCCGTTGGAGCTTCAAATGGAACTTCCAATGCGGTCCAATGATCCCAATCCATTCGGAACCACGTCTCCAATCGCTTTCTCCAATAATCGAAGTCATCTCGGTCATATGGAGGTGGAATCCGAATATCCCCTCCTAGCGGACCTTCCGAGTCCATCTTCCTCTAGCTTTTTGCTCTCTGGTGGTTAGTCCATAGACGAGCGACTCCAGCTCTGATACCACTTGTTGGGATCTTGTCGTTTGCTAGAGAGGGGGGGGGGTGAATAGCAACTTTTCGATGTTGTCTTCCTACAATGGTTAGCAAGCACAAGCGAAAATCTCAAATCTAAACTAAACAATCCTAACACATCACCTTTACATGGTTCGGAGTCGAAGCTCCTACTCTACCGCTGTCCGTGAGGTGGACGATCCCGATCCATCGGTGGATGACTCCCCGGAAGACCTCTGGCTAGCTCATGTAGCTCCTTGTGTGTGGAGAAACCTTGCCACAACCCGCAACACCTTCCTGAGCACTTAGACTACTAATTGGCCTTTAACCAAAACCAATTTCGTCAAGAACTTTTAGCCAAAACTGAGCCCCTTTAAATAGTGCTCTATGTTGAAATGACCATTACCAGTTGACTGGTCTAAGGCCAGTCGACTGATCCCACTTGGATTTGAACGTTACAGCCTAACGTTCGAATTTCAGCTGCCATCAGTCAACTGGTCCCTGACTAGTCGACTAATCTTTCTGTGGACCTCATCAGTCGATTGATCAAGCATCAGTCAACTGGTCCACCCCTATACCTAAGGTTTCCCTTCCCCGAGTACATTTCTCTCAACACTCGAACTCTAGGATTTCTTTCCCGAGTACAATTGCCTCAACACTCGACCCCTCACGACTTAGTTGACTCTCCATTCAGCAACCTCGACCTGTTGCCTTCAAGCCCTCTTCAACTTTAGCTCTCGTCCCTCGGATGCATGCAAGCCCACGGCCTGTCTCCCATTCCATCCTTCACGTATGCCTCGAAGTTCGCTTCCCTCAGCTCATCATCCCTGCTTTATCCACGGTCCCTCGGATGCACACAAGCCCACAGCTTGTCTCCTCACACCATCCTTCACCGGACCCGGAGCCGTCCAACTAAGTCCATGTGTATCCTGCAAACCTGCACACTCAAATACACATATCAAATACAACGGTGAAACTAACTTAAACCTTTTGCCCAAACATCAAAACACATGGTCACTCCAGACCATAGATTGCCCCAACAAATTTCTCCTGAGAGGAGTAGGTGAGGACGCGTTCCTCGGAAGAGGGAACAGTAGGCGTCGGTTCGACCTAGGATTTCATTTTGAAATCCAAAGTCTGTACCAAGACAGCTCTGGCTGTTATTTATATGCTTATTGTTTATGTTATACTGTTCTTGGACTAACCCTGGTTGTAGGAGTGAAAGGTAGTAATTTCTACATCCTAGGCGCTCGAGAGACCAAGCGCCTAACAAGTAACAGGCGCTTGTCTTGAGGTGTTTCCAACGGGTGAGTTCGGCTGAGCTGGCAGGTTCCCA
Source organism: Boesenbergia rotunda (assembly GCA_024364735.1). Classification (NCBI taxonomy): domain Eukaryota; kingdom Viridiplantae; phylum Streptophyta; class Magnoliopsida; order Zingiberales; family Zingiberaceae; genus Boesenbergia; species Boesenbergia rotunda. Next base: position 128,606 of record JAGFNQ010004668.1, read on the forward strand.
TGTCAGCAACTCAAGCACCCATGAGCCATCAGGCGCCTCAAGTGTCCTAGGCACCCAAGACCGAAGGATAGAGGTTTGGTCGAGTCTGCGGATAAGCACGCACCCAATTCGCTACACATGGCAGGCACCCCATAAGCCTCAGGTGCCCGAGAACAGTGTATATAAGGGGCTTCACTACCTTGCTTTCCACAACAATTTTCAGATTAACTCAGAAAGCTTTCTTGCGACTCAAGCACGCCAACGCTCTCCAAATCTTCTTCGTGCTCGAGTTTTCCATGCCGCCAACAATCAAGATCGACGACACGCCGCCCAAGATAATCTGCAACATTTCTGGTGTCGTCGGTATAATTTAAATTCGTTGTTTAAATTCTGTACTCGAAATATATTCTTGTAACTTTTATTCGACTTATAGAATTGTCCAACGGAAATGGTCAAGGACTGTAGGCCTTGGAGTAGGAGCTATTAAAGACTCCGAACCAAGTAAAAAAGAAAATGTGTTAGCATTGTTTCATTATTCTTCTGCTGTGTTTTCCAAAAAATTTCAGTAATCGCTATTCACCCCCCCTCTATCGATTACAATGATCCCACAGTTGAACCCTGAACATGACAATAGGCTAGTCTGAGATCAATGGAGATAGCTCAACCTCGTAGGGAGAGGTTGAGCCTTGAGAATGGCAATATACAGTAGAGATAGCTCGACCCCAAACAGGGGAGGTTGAACCACACTAAGGGTATAATGCTGCACTAAGTGTGCCTTCACTGCTAGCTCCCGATCAGGGAGGTTGAGCCATGTTAAGGGCATAACACCGCGTTAAGGGCGCCTTCGTTGCTAGCTCCTGGTCAAGGTGGTTGAGTCACACTAAGAGCATAACGTTGCATTAAAGGCACCTTCGCTGCTAGCTCCCAGTCAGGGACGTTGAGCCACACTAACGGCATAATACAACGTTAAGAGCGCCTTCGTTGGTAGCTCTCGGTTAGGTAGGTTGAGCCGCGTTAAGGGCAATATATGAGTCTGTGACGTGAAGTACCATCATGTAAGATGAGGAGAAGGGCAACAATGCAATACATATGCGCAAGATAAAACTATATGCTTTTGAACCTAATGCATGACTTGGAGGTGGTCACGTTGGAGATAATAACTCAATCTCTCGACTCCCGAACGTCCGCAGAGTAGGAGAGAGAATAAGAATATGATCCTCACCGAAAATAATATCTATATCCCTCGACTGCCAAATGTCCGTAGAGTCGAGAAGAGGGTTGAATACGTCTCCTTGGGAACAATATTTTGTCTATTAGAATTCTCCGGAGTCATGATGATGGTGAACAATTTTCCAGTGTCATCTACCTGAGTGTCTCAGTTCAGGTATACGCTCCCATAAACGACGCCAAAATGTTCTTGCGCCTAGACCCCTTGAGGGATGAGCTACTAGGGAGTTGTACTGGATGTAGACGAAGTTGCCATGACCCGGAGGAAGAGGGGGGCGAGCTATCATCTAGGTTGACTGTGTAGGATCGAGATTGAGCGATAGAGGGGGGGGGGGGGTGAATATCGCTTCGCAAAAACTGTTCGTCAGACCTTCGTCAATCGTTCGCTTAATATCAGAGTTGTTAGTAGTAGCGGAATAAAAGATAAAGCGAAAATATACAATGCAAACATGCGGGATTTACTTGGTTCCCAACCCCTCCAAGGTCAGTACGTCCAAGGCCTAATTACGGGAAGTGCCCGCCCACCAGTGGTCTCCTTTCCGAAAGTTTTCCGGAGGCGGAGAAACCCATCTTACAGTTTAAGTACAAGCACAAATAATAATGAAATAAGTACAACTTGTAATACGCAAACCAAAGTGTGATGGTCTCGGCCAACTCTGGAAGTCTAAAGCATTGCGCACTTCTTCATGGAGCCTCCTTGGTTGCAAAGCTTCGTCTTAGCACTTTTTCTTCACAGGGAATGAGTTAGCAGATTTAAGAATTGATATTTTGAACTGCTGCACTTGACCCCTTTTATAGTACTTACATAGGCGCCTGAATGACCTTTCAGGCGCCCTCATTGCAGTGTACCGGGCAGAAACTCTATCCGCTGTTCAGTCAAACTTTATCCTGGCCAGGCGCCTAAGTCCTTTTCAGGCGCTTGAGTGCCGACATGGATCCTCCACTCAGCACTCACCACTTAAACCAGACCGTTACGCCAGCTCCAACTCAGTCGCCTGCTGCCAGCTCTCAGGTGGTTGAGTCCCATTCAGGCGCCCCAGTAAACTGTTTTCTCTTTTTAGCTGCAACAAGGGTAAGTTCCAAACATACAATAATAAAATATAAAATTAAGACATGTATGAATTACAACCAGTGTTGTCTTGGTCCTGTCTTTTTGGTTTCACTCGAAACCCTAGGTCGGACCGACGCCTACTGTTCTCACACCGGGGAACGCGTCCTCACCTACTCCTCTAAGGAGAAGTTATCTTTTGCCAACCAGGACCTCCGGTTGACACGACCTCCGAGAATCCGGAACTCGACGACCTTCGAGCTTGACTCGCCTCGACTCCTGTCCGTGATCCCCGCTCGGCAAAGTCTTCTGCTCGGTCCCTCGGACCAAGTCTTCATGCTCGACTTCACTTGCCAAGTCTTCATTGCCAGATCCCCGACCAGGACTTCGTGCTCAACTCTGCAGGTCAAGACTTCGTGCCCAATTCCCCAAACTAGGACTTCGGTGCCCAACCCTCAGCCAGGACTTCGTGTCTCGATAAGGACTTCTTTGCTAGTCATCTTAATCCTGATTAGACTTTTTTTTGCCAAACGTCAAGTCCTATTTGGCTTAGTCCAAATATATTTTATTACACTGCCAAACATCAAGTTTTGTTTGGCTTATCTCTTGGTCAAACTGACCAACCCTGGGTTCCCTGCCAAACATCAGATCATGTTTGACTAATCCTTGTTCTAACTAATCAAACCTTGGTATATTGTCAAACATATTAGATCTAGGCTTGATCACCCTGCCAAACTTCAGGTCCTATTTGGTTAACCCTTTGGTCAACCTGATCAAGCTTATGTTTACCCTACTAAACATCAGGTCCTGTTTGGCTTAACCCTTGATCACTTTGACTAGACCTTAGTATATTGTCAAACATCGAAACACTAGAGGTTGACTATTCATGTCTGATGCTCTTTGCACCAACAGACTGAATCGTTGGACCTCTAAGGAAATCCCATAATACGTCAAAGGTACCGGGATGTTTTCAGTCAATGGTGCTTGCAAAGATGCTCGAAGTCATAGAAATGACAGATAGAGTGTTATGGAGGAAGACCAAGTTACACAGACTTTCAACCCTTCGACACTCAAATCAGGTTCCGATAGAGTACATAAAATAGATAGACAACATTGTAATTGACTATATAAATAATGAATACTGAATGTAAATGCATACTAGGCTCACAAGAGTAGCCCGAAGGCTAGGACGCAGCAATGCGGCTCAAAGGCCAGAATATGATAGCGGCTCGGAGGATGGAATATAATAACAATTCCAAGGTTGTTACATAGCAACGGTGACAAATCTATGTCAGAGATAGCCGATCTATATCAAATCAGAGCCAGATGTGGCTGATCTGCATCGGATCATCGCCAGCGAGATAGATTTGGGTTGGATGAGTCTAGTATGCATCGGATCGATGTCAGATGTGGCCGATATGCATCAGATCTATGCTGAATGTGGCTAATCTGCATTGTATCGTTGTAGGTGTGATGATCTGGGTCGGATGTGTCCGGGTCTCTATCGGAGGAGGATCGTAGGGGTGATCGGTGGCTAGATCCGTGACAGAGGAGGATCACAGGGGCGATTGGAGGTCGGGTCTATGCCAGTGGAGGATTGCAGGAGGGATTGGAGGTCGGATCCATGCCGGAGGAGGTATGCCCACAGGCGATGATGACAAGGTGCATGTGAGGAAGAAAAGGGGCAGCCGGTGTTGGGGGCGGCCATCATCGGAATCCACGCTTCGCCCTAGAGAGGGAATAATAACAAGAGAAAGAAGGGATGAGGCGGTGCTTTCTCAAGGAGGAAGAGGAAGGGTGCCGACAAACGTCAGCGAGGAGGTCAATGTCCCCCACCCTTTTATTAGGATGAACATTTACGGAGCATTAAAGGAGGCATTAGTGCTCATTAAAACATGAATTAAAGAGCATTAATGTTGGAACTTGGATGGCTAGAGAGGAGGGGGGGGGTGAATATAGCCAGACACTTGAAACTTAGCACTTTTCGAATTTCTGCACTCAGAGGTTAGTAGCACAGCGGAAGAATTGCAAAAATAGAGTAATGCAGAGATTAAACCCTAGGCTAAGCACAAGCACAAAACGCTAACAAAGAGGATTTACAAGGTTCGGGGATAACTTGCCCCTACTCCTTGGCGTGCCCGTAAGGTGGGTGATCCCTTGATCGTCGGCAGATCAGGCCTCGAAAAATCCGGATAAAATGCAACCTCCTTCTCGGTGGAGTAACCTCTCCACAGCATTTCAAGATGGATCAAGTATTAAGTACAAGAAACACAAGAAGGAACTTACTGAGCACTTAGAACCATAAGAACACAAGCAAACTTCTCACCGAGCTCCACTCAGCGCAGATCTCACGCAAGAACTCCCTTCTTCGTGTCTTCTCGCTGATGGACTCACCAAGCTTCTTGTTTCTCTTCCAAATGCTCAAGTAACAGAGGGTTGCTTCAGATTCACAGTCGCTTGCTCAAGAGATGATGGAACAGAGTTGTCACAAGAGCACAATGTGGAGAACTTCGTTACTGAGACTTGTTTGCCACCAAACGCTTAAGTCTCAGCTCACTGATCGCCAGGTCACCACCTCACTGCAGCCTCCAGCTGCTCACCTGCAATAGCCAGCTACCACTGAGCTCTCCTGGACTCCCTGAGCTTCCCTCAGCCAAGCCCCAGTCAACAGCTCCAGCAGTGTCAGCATTAGTTGCAACCTGAGATGGAAAACAGACAAACCTGCTCCAAGGAAAGACTCCCATTGACTCTCCTTGAGTGTTTGAATCCATTCCTGTCACCTGCACACTTGATCAGATCATTAACACAACAAATTAAGCAGAGAATCAAGTATCAGAGATTAAGAGCAGAGGAATCAGATGTGTTCAGATGTGATCAGAGCGTCTGACAGTGCATTTTGAATTAAAGTGATCGGTCACCGGACCGATCAGAATGATCCCAGACCGATCAAGCTCCAGCCTGATCGGTCCCCAGTGAGAAACCTGGGATCACAAGCTCGTATGATCGGTCACCCTGACCAGTCACCAGATCGGTCAACAAACTGATCCAGAAATCTGCTTGCCATAATCTCGCCTAAAATACACTGCTGATCGGTCACCAGACCGATCATGACACTCCCTGACCGATCAGGCTCCAGTCTGATCGGTTAGGGTGAGAAACCTCGCGATAGTTGATCGTTCAGGTTGATTGTTCAAGGTTTCTACCAAAAACCCACGGACCTCTCCCTGATCGGTCAGGAGCCGCACAGAAAGTTTTCCAAACTCATTGTATGCTCCCTGATCGGTCACCAGTCTGATCAGGAGCCGAACGGTAGGTTTGCCAAAGTTACTGGATGCTCCCTGATCGGTCACCAGACCGATGAGACATCGCTGGATCGGTCACCAGACCGATCCACGAGGGAACTCCGTGCCAACTTCCCTGATCGGTCACCAGACTGATCCGGGCAAGGCCAAACCCACTCTAAGTCAAGAGAACTGGCTCCCAGCCTCCCCTGATTCGTGCTCAGTCCCTCGGACCAAGTCTCCGTGCCCAGCTTCACTCACGAGGACTTCAGTCAACCTGGCTTCACTCACTAGGACCCGGCTTCACTCACCGAGATTTCCAATCACCTAACCCTCCAAGTTAGGAATTTCCACACCTATCCCTCCAAGCTAGGACTTTTCCACACCTAACCCTCCAAGTTAGGATTTCATCCACCTAGCCCTCCAAGCTAGGATTTTTCCACACCTAGCCCTCCAGGCTAGGACTTTTCACACTTAACCCTCCAGGCTAGGACTTTTCATACCTAACCCTCCAGGTTAGGACTTTTCACACCTAGCCTTCCAAGCTAGGACTTTTCCACACCTAACCCTCCAAGTTAGGATTTCATCGACCTAGCCCTCCAAGCTAGGACTTTTCCACACCTAGCCCTCCAAGCTAGGGCTTTTCACCAACCTAGCTTCTCAAGCTAGGACCTGACCCTCCAAGCCAGGCTTTCATCAAACCTAATCCCACTAGGTATGCCTAGTCCACGACCAGGACTTAATCATAATCATCTAATCAACCTAAACTAAAATCGATGTCAACACCAAAACAACAATCAGGGTCAGACTGCATCAATAGTCTCCCCCTTTTTGTTGTTTGACAACTTGATTTTATGTTAGGGATTCAAAATCAATAGTTGCAAATTTCACACTCATAGGGGAATCAAGATCCTCCCCCTACAATAGTTATCGTCCTAAACTTAACCAACCTCACTCTCCCCTTTTGTCAAATACTGAAAAGGGTGTAGACGGGTTGTTAAGTTTAAACATACTCCCCCTCAACCCTAGGGGTACCCAAAACAACATAAGATTTGATTTATTTTGAAAACATATGATAAATATAAATCATGGCAAGACAATCATATGTATCATATGAACATGGAATATCAATAAACATAGCATTGCGTAATAAGGCATAATGTGAGAAGCATCATACAACATTACAGCATAGTCAAACATAGCATAAGGCATGACAATCAAATTTGACACAAATCATAATAGTCAACATCATCAATCCTCAGCGGGGTCATCGTCTGATGAATCATCAATATATATGACATCCCCTGGTGGAGTGCTGCTGGACGTCGCAGCTTCGGGAACGTAGCTCCGGGAAACATCCGATGCTAGAGCGACTAGTCGACGATCGAAGGACCGAAACTCTGAGCTGACCTCCTGTCGCCAGAGCTCGGAAATATGTAACCCGCGCTGCATCGTCCGCTCTAGCTACGCAACCTGCCAGCGGAGATCTGGATCCGGCTCATAGTAATCCTTAGCAGCAGCGGGCGGCTCCTGATCATGGGCTGCCCCAGGCAACTCCTTGACGCGTCTCCTATCCTTCCACCTCAGCCCCCGCGGTCCAATAACAATGCCAGACTGAGCCAACATGCGACAGTCAAGTCGGCAGTCCTGCCGAACCATAGGTACGATGCTGCCCTGTGAGACGTCGACACCAACCGAATGCAGCCAGGCAGTAATGATATGCCCAAATGGCATGAAAACTGTCTGTCCGTACATCTGACTGTAGACTATGATAGAGAAGAAGATGGTGGTCACTATGTCAAAATCTAGCTGCTAATGCATCCCGTAGAGCATCAAGCAGTGGAATGAGTGAATTTCGTCCAAGTGCTTCGAAGTAGTAGGTATCAGACAGTTTGTGATAATCTTAAACAAGACATAATCAGTGGGGGAAAGGCGGAGAGCAGCAAAGGTGGGGAAATCACCGGCGGGCTCACCGTGATCCCTTGACCTGGGATGACCAAAAATGTACTCATGAATAGAGACAGGTGTAACTCCATCGAAGGGAACCGGTAGAGGATTCGGTAGATAAGGGTAGAGTGAAAAATCATTATCCGATCGTCGATAATCAAGAAATTCAATGAAGGCTGATCTGTTGAAATTGAGGTCGATACCAGCAACACGTGTCCTCCATCCCGAGCCCTTTCCACTGACCATGTTATTAGATAATTCAGAGACTAAATCAAAGTTGATTGACCTCTCAAGGAAAAGAATGGATTGAAGTTTGTAGTGCTCAATGATTTGTCGTACCGACGGACAATGTTCGTAAACGAATGCTTGATCCACAGTCAGACAGGGCATGAGTTTGAAAGTGTGATATTGAAAAGCTAGGGCATAATTAATATTTTGAAATCTGGTATGAGGGGGATTTGAAGAGGATGAGGGAGCTCTGGATCGTGAGCTACCCTTAGCCGACTCTATGCCTTTGGAGGACTCTTCAGTGGGTTCCTTGCCCTTAGTTGATATTCTAAAGGATGGAATAAGAGTGCAAGTTAATCAAGATAATGGTCACAAGATCAAGACACAGAATTTGGTTTAATCAGTAGGGTAAGGTAAAGTCACGACACCAAATTGAATGGACCAAGTTGATAATCATGACACAAATTAACGTATCACAAGGATAAGATTTGATCTAAAATCAAATAAGAGTCGATCATGTGGGAAGGCACACACGACACACACCAAAATAAACCCAAAACAAAACATGGTTAGCGCAAATATCACAAATCTTATGAAGGAATTAGTAAAGAAGATTGGAAACTAAATGCTTACTTAGGTGCCATTGTTGAGTTGGTTGAGTACTTGCTCACGAGAAGAAAAATGTAGAAGCTTGACACGAACTCTCGCGCAGGAATCTCGTGCAGGAAGAAGAACTCTTGCACATAGAGAGAAGATCGCACGCGCAAGAAGAAGAAACGCAGGAAGAGCTCACGCACAAAGAGAAGAGTAGCTCACGCGCAGGAAGGAGATCGCACGTGCACGGGAAGGAGAAGAGCTCACGCATAGAGAAAGAAGGAAGAAGATGAGAGGTTTTGGTCGACTAGGGCTTGGGAGTAAGGGAAACTGGGAGTTAATGGGTTGGTGGATCGGTCCACCAACCGCAATTTAATGTGGTCGAACGGATCACCGTTCGATCTGGGAGCGCCCAGACCGATCAGGCTCCAGCCTGATCGGACTGGCCTGGTCCTGATCAGTCGGATGACCGATCAGGCAGGCTCCTGATCGATCGACTGATCAATCAGGGAGCGAACAGTAGGTTTGGGAGGTTTTTCATGTGCCTCCTGATCGGTCTGTGGACCGATCCACACAGTGAGCCAGATCAGTCTGTGGACCGATCCAGGCCAACACAGAGAGATTGCAGAGGGATATCGCAATTCGGCTGGATCGGTCAGTTGGACCGATCAGACATGCTCCTGATCGGTCCGGTGACCGATCAGGCTCCCTGAATTTTTTTGATACGATCTGAAATTTCAGATTCAGACTCCCAGACGATTTCTGATAAGATCTGATGAAAATTATCAAACTTGGAGGTGATCCCTTGACTATAATTGATCCTCTAACAAGGATCAAAGGTCCCTAAATCACTTTGCTCCACCCAAATGGAGTCAAACTCAATCAACAAACATCCACTCAATTTCAAACAAGTTTGTATTGATATAAGGTCTCCAATCAAGTTTCCTTGATTGGAATGTCCAAGTATGATCATAGAGCCAAGTACATATATGTTATGCATTGGTTTTCCCCATACTTGGTCACCGTAGTGATTATTATCTCGTCAACCTAATTTCGCAAGGGATGCATTGACATTTTGAGAAATTAAGTTGATCCTAGCATCTCACCCCATTTCTAGCAAACAAAAACGTTTTGTTGAACCTTATAGTTTATGTGAGATGTCCCCAAGTTACCAATTGTTCCCAACAATTTGAATTGATCATGAAAGGTTTTAAATGTTCTTAATTCTATGGAGCACGACACATTTCCAACTCCCTTCTTAAGAAACTAAATTCATTCTCGGGGAGTGGTTTAGTGAAAATGTCTGCTAGATTCGATTTGGACTCTACATGTGAGAGTACAATGTCTTCTCTAGCAACATGATCCCTAATGAAGTGGTGACGCATTTCAATATGCTTTGTCCTTGAATGGTGGATTGGATTCTTTGTTAGGTTAATAGTGCTAATGTTGTCACACAACACTTGCACACCTTTGTAGCTTAATCCATAGTCCTCTAGTGTATGAATCATCCACAACAATTGTGATACACTCTCTCCCATGGCGATATATTCTGCCTCGGTCGTGGAGATAACAACACAATGTTGCTTTCGACTTGACCAACTAACTAGTGATGATCCTAGGAATTGGCAACCCCCACTTGTGCTTTTCCGATCCAACTTGCACCCAACATAGTCGGAATCGGTATAGCCAATTAGGTCAAACGATTCGGTACGGGGGTACCAAAGACCAACTCCAATTGTGCCCTTAAGATATCTCAAAATTCGTTTAACAGCAATTAAATGAGATTCCTTGGCACATACTTGATACCTAGCGCACATACCCACAGCAAAAAGAATATCAGGTCGACTGACTGTGAGGTAAAGCAGACTACCTATCATGCTCCGGTATTGAGTTAGATCAACAGGTTTACCACTCTCATCATTGTCTAGGCGTGTGTTTGTCACCATAGGAGTGGTTACCTCTTTAGAATCACTCATGTTGAATTTTCGGAGCATCTCTTGTGTGTACTTCGATTGGTGCACATGGATTCCATCACGAGTTTGCTTGATTTCGAGTCCAAGGAAGAAAGTCAACTCTCCCACTAGACTCATTTCAAATTCACTCTCCATGTGTCCAATAAATTCATTCAAATAGCCCTTATTGTTTGATCCACAAATTATGTCATCGACATACACTTAGGCTACAAATATATTGTCACCATCTCTTTGGAGAAATAGTGTAGGGTCTATTTGTCCTCTAACAAAACCTTTTTCAATTAGGAATGTCGATAACCGCTTATACCAAGCTCATGGTGCTTGTTTAAGGCCGTAGAGCGCCTTCTTGAGCTTGAACACGTGGTTTGGGAATTCGGTACTCTCAAATCTCGGAGGTTGTTCGACATAGACCTCTTCTCTTATTAAACCATTTAGAAAGGCTGATTTGACATCCATTTGATATAGCTTGAAACCACGATGTGCTGCAAATGCACGCATCAATCGGATGTACTCTAATCGTGCCACGGGAGCATAGGTCTCATCGTAATCAAGGCCTTCAACTTGACTGTAGCCCTTGGCTACTAAGCGTGCCTTGTTTCTTATGATTTCTCCCTTATAGTTTAATTTATTTTTGAAGACCCATTTGGTTCCAATAATGGTGGTCTTCTTAGGTCTAGGGACTAAGTCCCAAACTTGACTTCTTTCGAATTGACCTAGTTCATCTTGCATGACAATGATCCAATCGGGATCATTTAATGCCTCGTCAATTTTTCTATGTTCAATTTTAGAAATTAGGGCAACTTCATTAGCCTCATTCCTAAAGAATGATCTAGTCCTAACCCCATGATGGATATCTCCAACAATTTGGTCTTGGAGATGACTAGAGGCTAACCTAGTTTGCCTTGGTGTTGGTGGTGCATCTTGAATGGTGTCACTAGACACTAGCTCAGCCTCAGGATTCGGCTGATCTATGGGTTGTCTAGGCTCACCGTCATTGGACTCATCACCATCAACAACACTTGGACTTCCATCCAAACTTAGTTTCCTAAGTTCGAATTGAACTCCTTCGACATCTCCTGGTTGATCATTTGCTTTTGGAATTTCTTCAAAAACAACATCAGAAGATTCTTCAACTAATCTAGATTTCTTGGTGTAGACTCTGTAAGCTTTGCTAACGAGGGAGTACCCGACCAGTATCCCTTCATCAGCTTTTGCTGTGAACTTTTTAAGGTGGTCCTTGGTGTTTAGAATAAACACCTTACAACCAAACACCCTAAGGTGTTTAACTGTAGGTGGTTTTCCAATCCAAAGTTCATGAGGAGTCTTTCCTAAGAATCTATGGATGAGGACTCGGTTTTGCACGTAGCAAGCTGTGTTTACAGCTTCGGCCCACAAGTACCTTGGTAAAGAGTACTCATTAGCATGCTTCGTACGACCTCTTGTAAGACCCGGTTCTTCCTCTCTACAACACCATTTTGTTGTGGAGTTCTTGGAGTGGAGAACTCATGTCTATATCCTCTATCTTGACAAAATTCTAAAAATCGTTGATTTTGAAATTCACCTCCATGATCACTTCTTATTGTCTTAATGGTTGATGATTTTTCATTTTCAACTCTTCTACAGAATAAAATAAACACATCTAAAGTTTGATCCTTATACTTTAGAAAATAGGTCCATGTATATCTAGTAAAATCATCAATGATAACAAAACAATATCTACTACCATTCAAGGATATGATTGTACTATAATCAAACAAGTCCATGTGAAGTAAATCCAATGCGGTAGAAGTACTTACAGTGCTTTTACCTTTATGTGCAGATTTTGTTTGCTTACCCATTTGACATGCATCACAAAGTTTATCCTTTTCATACTTGATGCTTGGTAAGCCACGAACTAGTCCCTTGTTGGCTAACTTCCGGATATTCTTCATGTTCACATGTGCTAGTCTCCGGTGCTAAAGGTTAGACTCATCTTCTTTTGACATGAAACACTTAACAAAAGCATTAGTAGCACTTTTAAATGAAACTTGGTAAATGTTATCTATCCTTGTGCCTACTAGTACCGTGTCAAAGGTGTCATGTTGTCTAACTAGACATTGACTTGATTGGATATCAATTGTGTAACCCGCATTACACAATTGACTAATACTTAGGAGATTAAATGTCATCCCCTTGACTAGAAGGACATTCTTGATCCTAAGACATTCGGATATTTGAATGTCTCCTATTCCTATAATCTTAAGACTACCATTGTTACCAAAGGAAACATTACCTCTATTTTTGCATTGAAGGGTAGTGAATAATGATTTATCACCGGTCATATGTTTGGATCACCCACTATCAACGAACCAAGTTGATAGATGCTCCCCATCAATCACAACCTACACAATTCGAAAAATAGAAGATTTATGTACCCAAACTTTGGGACCTAAAGCACCTACTAAGCAAGACTTAGGCACCCATGCCTTGACTACTTTCCTTTGAACCCTAGGTGTCTTAGATTGTCTAACATCAGTCCTAGACATTAAAGACACAAATGATGATTCTTTGGGTCGGTAACCAATACCGACCCTATTGTAGACTGCCCTTTGGGCATTCAAAATCATGTCTAAAGTCTTTGAGCTAGTTGAGAATTTCTCAAGAACACTCTTGAGTCTCTCAACTTCACTCTTCAAAGATTTGTTTTCATCCTCTAACATCTCAATATGCAAATCATCAACATCCTCATCCTTAGAGGATGTTAACTGTTCAACTTCAATTTTCAATGACTTAACCTTATTTTTTGACTTTTTCAACAAATCGGTTAAACATGCAATTGTTCTATAGCATTTATCAAGTTCAGGAGTGATTACCTCTTCATCATCCGAAGATGATGAAGCCACGTTTGATGAGTCATTCGATTCATCACTGCTCTCTTGATCTTCCAATGCCATGAGTGCCACATGTCGTGTACTCTTCTCATCCTTCTCCTCTTCGGATGAGCTTGAGGAGGATTCATCCCAAGTGGCCTTCAAGGCCTTCTTCTTCTTCTTGGATTTATCCTCCTTCTTTTTGAGCTTTGGGCAGTCCTTCTTGAAGTGCCCTTTCTTACTACATTCATAGCAAGTAATATTAGTCTTATCAAGCTTCACTTCACTTGGGTTACCTTTACCCTTGAAGCGCCAACTCTTCCTCATCATTCTTCTAACAAAGTTTGCCATCTCAGAGGAAGAAGACCCACTGCCATCCTCCTCGGATTTGGACTCGGACTCGGACTCGGACTCGGATGAAGATGAAGAGACTTCCTTCTCCTTCTTCTTCTTGGTCTTTTCTCCTGCAACTAAGGCAATCCCCTTCTCCTTGGGGCCTTTGTTAGCCATCTCATGTAGCTCCATTTCACAAAATAAATCATCTAGTTTTACAATTGATAAATCCTTAGATACATTGTAGGCATCCACCATGGATGACCACAAAGCATTCCTTGGAAAAGCTTTAATCACATACCTTACAAGGTCGCGGTTCTCGACCTTTTCATCAATGGAATGTGTAGGATCGGTGCCGTCGATAGAGGGGGGGGGTGAATATCGACTGTGAAAATCTTTCGGTAAACTTCATAAATCTTTCGAACATTCTAAGATCAGAGTTAGTAGCACAGCGGAAAAGTAAAACAGAAAAAGAAAAACAATACACAAGGACACAGCGGGATTTATTTACTTGGTTCCCAACCCCCCAGGGTCAGTACGTCCAAGGCCTATGTATTCGGCGTGAGTCCACTATTGGTCTCCTTTCCAGAATTTTCGGAGGCGGGGAAAACCCATCTTACAATGTATAGTTACACGCAACAATATTGAAAGTTAAGTACGAAACAAATAAAAGCAAACCGAACAAGAATCTGAAACTCGGCCGATCTGGACCTCCGAAGTGCCGCGCACTTCCTACTGGAGCCTCCCGGTCGTAGAGCCTCATCTTTAGCGCATTGTTGTCTGTCAAAATGATCAGAATAGCACTTAGCAGTTGTTTTTGAAGCAGAGGGGTCGAAGCCCCTTTTATAGGCTTCATACGGGCGCCCTGGACGCTGGGGGCGCCCCTATAAACCCGGTCAGGTCTTCGTTCCCAATTCCCCGAACTAGGACTTCGGTGCCCAACCCTCGGCCAGGTCTTCTTGCCCAGTCCTCGACCAGGACTTAGTGCCCACCTTCCGAGCAGGTCTTCGGTGCCCAGCCCTTTGCCAGGACTTAGTGCCCAATTCTCGATCAGGACTTAGTGCCCACCTTCCGAGCAGGTCTTAGTGCCCAGCTTCACTCACCAGGTCTTAGTGCCTAGGTTAACTAGGACTTTTCTTCCACTTAGGTTACTCCTCCTTTGCTCCCCTTTGTCTGTTCAATGTATCACTGACTTAAGTCTATTGTCAAACATTAAAACACTTAGAGGAGAACATCATTGATGCAACTTGCACCAACAATCTCCCCCTTTTTTATGTTTGACAATAACTTTAAGTTAGATTGGTTGAAGGGGCTAACTTACTATCCTTGGGATTAAACTAAAAAATGATCTTAGTTTTGAAAATATATTTTTGATCCTCTGGAAAAATAATAAAACTTTCTAACTTTCACTTTCTCCCATTTTGAAAAACATTTTGATTAATTGATCCTTTGGTAAGAGAGAAATTGAAATTTTTTTTATAAATTAAGCACACCTCTCCCCCTTTGTCATACATCAAAAAAAATTATCAGAAATACTTGCGCCAACAATGAGAATATTTGGTTCTTTTTGAAAATATTAATATAAATTTTTGAAGGCATAGCATAAAACTAAGTATTTATGTATTTTGATCTTAAACAATATTGCATTTTTTGAGAAAATACCATATTTTTGAAAGAATACTTTGAGTTTTGAAAGGTGCAAGTACTTTGAAAGATGTATTTTTGAAAGATATTTTGAAAAATATAAGTTTTTCTGAAAACTATTTTACATATTTTGCAAGTACTAACTATTTTTGAAAAAGATGAGACTTTGAAAAACATAAGTAATTTTTGAAAAGTATTATGCATTTTGAAAACATAATATTTTACTTGACTATGTTTCTTTTCCAGTCTGACACAATCCGAGGAAATCTTGTTAACTACAAGGACATTTTCCTAAGTGTCCTGGAAAATTTTCAATCTCAAGTAAATATAAAAATAATTTCATAAGTCACACAACTTCTGAAAACTAGAATAATAGGATGTAAGTACATTTTAAAAAATGTATAAATTTTTGAAGTCATAATACTTGATTTGGTTTATCTTCCAGTCTGACACAATCATAGGAAACTTGTTGACTACAAGGACATTTTCCTAAGTGTCCTGGAAGATTTTCCAAACTCAAGATAAACATTTTTTTTTAAATTGATCAAAACTAGATGAATTTTTGAAAATACTGGTATTTTTAAGAAAAAAATGTTAGTATTTCGAAAGAATACTTATGTTTTTAGCAAGATTTTGAAGATATAGTTCAAGAAAACATGTTATTAAATAATTCTTTTAATTTGACCTCCCCCTAAACTTGACTCAGTTCTGGGAGGCTTGTTGACCACAAGTACTTTTCCTCTAGTCTTAAGGTTTGATTCAGATCAAAAGAATAATCTAATAATTTTCAAAATAAATAATTTAAAACTTGTCAGAAGGTTGACTCAGACTCCCCCTAAATCTGACACATCCTAGGAGTCCTTTTAGATCATGAAGTGGATCTTCCTCTGTGTCTTTAGGGTTTATCAAAATCAAATGAACACCAATTTTCAGGAAGATAAATTTTGAAACCACAATTTGGAAAGAAGATAATTTTTAAAGTATAAGCCTTTTTGAAAACATATGTGATAGAAATTAAGGCGCAATTTTTGAAAAGTCTTTTAAAAAATTTTTAAAAGAGTGAAAACACTCCCCCTGTACCCAACATCGTTTGACTCTATCTAAGTGCCTTAAGGAACTTTAGTGTTGTCCTAAGAGGCTTGTGTCTAATTAAGTGAGTCAAACAATTTTTGAAAAGATATACTTTTGAAAAATGTATAATGTGTACAATCAATCAGACAAGCATGAATTCCATAAAAACATTATTATGTTGAAGCACTATTTTGAAAATATATTTTTAGAAAAATATTCTAACAATTTTGAAAACAAGTTTGAAAAAATATTTTTCAATTCATTGGTCCTTAACATCTCACCCATTTTAGATGTATCAATACAACAAGCATGGTTGCCTTATAGGTGTATTGTGAGA
This sequence comes from Boesenbergia rotunda, assembly GCA_024364735.1. NCBI lineage: Eukaryota > Viridiplantae > Streptophyta > Magnoliopsida > Zingiberales > Zingiberaceae > Boesenbergia > Boesenbergia rotunda. Next base: position 145,117 of record JAGFNQ010004668.1, read on the forward strand.
TGCTTGAATAATTTTTCTTAATTTATTATTAACTCTAAGATTTAATTGAAGCTTGTGCTAGATTCAAATCAGACAATAGTAAAGTGAATTTGGTTTTCAATAATCGGCTTCCAGGTCTTGGTGAGGCACTAGGCCTTCTTTGGTCGTAGCCTTATTGGATCATCAACCCTTTCCTTGACAAAGCCTTTTATTGAAAATCCATTTTCAAGTTACTCCTTGAAAGATTTTGGTCTAACTAGTTTGGGTCTTGGATCGGTAGCTTCGGCTAGTTCCGCCAAAATGGCTTCCCTAACGTACTATCATCTCACCTCCACCCAATACTAGGTTGATCAAGTTTCAATTATTCTTTTTCCTATAGCCGTTCTAAATTATGCATAAAACTTAAATATGAATGACATGTTATATATTTAAAAGAATTAGCAAATGCATGACATGACAATTATGCATGAGTCAAACAAGTCCAAAGCATTTTAATTACGTTTCTAAAGATGTATCAAATTTCCGATTTGATACATGTCGTGTGAACCGGCGAATATGTCAACCTACTTTGACATATATAATTTTATTTAATTAATTGTTGCGGTTTGGGTAAGATTTTAGTTTAGTTCGGGTTTATTTAATATTTGGTTGGATTAAGAATTAATTGAAGTTAACTTAATTAGAAATTAATTAATTAATTGAGATTTAAGTGAATTAATTTAAGTTTGAATTAATTTAGATTGAATTAATTTAAGTTTGAGTTAATTTAATTTGAATAAATTTAAGTTTGAATTAATTAGGATTAATTTGAATTAATTTATGTTTAAATTAATTAAGATTTAATTTGAATTTAATCAGCTTAATTAGGATTTAATTGAATTAATTTTAGTTAATTTAGATTTAATTTATTTAATTAAGATTTAATTGAATTTAATTGAGTTAATTAAGATTTAATTGAATTTAATTGAGTTAATTAAGTTTTCATTGAATTTAATTGAGTTAATTAAGATTTAATTGAATTTAATTGAGTTAATTGATTTAATTGAATTTAATTAAGTTAATTAAGATTTAATTGAATTTAATTGAGTTAATTAAGATTTAATTGAATTTAATTGACTTAATTGATTTAATTGAATTTAATTGACTTAATTGATTTAATTGAATTTAATTGAGTTAATTTAATTTGGATTTAATTGAATTTGGATTTAATTTGAATTTAATTTAATTTGGATTTAATTTGAATAATTAAGGTTGAAATGATTAATTAATAGTTGTGGGTTTAGGTTCAGCATTTTCATTATTTCAAAAATTTCTGACTCATCCTTATTTTTCTTTTCAAGTTTTTCTAGTAATTCTGATTTATTTGAACCTTTGTGATTTTTATTAACTATGGCCTTTATCTTAGACAATTCTATCTCCTCCTCAAGATTAGATCTTTCAATATCCTCAATGTAGGTGGAGTAAAGTGGGCCAGTAGTTAATTTTTCAAGATTATCTAAGGGAATAATTAAATTAATATCTAAAGAGATATCAACTCCACTATTTTCAGAATTATCCTTATGATCCTCAGAATTATCCTTATACTTATCCTTATTATCCTCAGAATTTTCCTCAGAATTTTTAAATTTAAATTCATAACTATCTAAAGGATTTTCAAATGTGGGTTCAGGTTTATACAAAGGGTTTTCAAATTTGAATTCATAATTATCTAAAGGATTTTCAAATTTAGAATTATCCTTAGAATTTTCGAATTCAGTTTTATTCTTAAGATTTTCAAATTTGAATTCGGGATTAATTTCAGATTTAAATTCAGAATTAATTGTATCATTATCCGTAGAATTATTAGAGTTTATTTCAAATTTAAGTTCAGAATTAATTTTAGCAATTATTGAATTGGTATTAATGATTAAACAATTTATTTATAATATTTTAGCCATATTCACATTTTGTAACTCGTCATTCAAAATATCTACTTGACTATGCAGTAATTCTAACTTATCAGGGAAATTATCTAAATTATTAAAAGACATTGCAGGAATTTGTAAAATTTTGGGAACATAAATCTTACGTACCTTCGCCGGACACTTGTTTTTGTAGTGTCCGTACTTCTCACATTTGAAGCATCGTACGTGATCCTTATTTTTCCGGACTCCTGACGCTGGTGCCCCCTTTGCCGCCGGTGGTGTAGATCGAGCCTTACGAGTAGGGCACTGATTTTTATCGTGTCCTCTCTCCCTGCACGTGAAACAAATAATATGTAACTTAAAAATGGACATTAAAAAATTGTACCAGATTCACCCCTGGGCTCCCCCTCAACTCCTAGCATCGTTGCTCCGTCGGCGTTTAGTCCGGTGAAGAGCGGCCTGGCTCTGATACCAATTGTAGGATCGGTGCCGTCGATAGAGGGGGGGTGAATATCAACCGTGAAAATCTTTCGGTAAACTTCGTAAATCTTTCGAACATTCTAAGATCAGAGTTAGTAGCACAGCGGAAAAGTAAAATAGAAAAAGAAAAACAATACACAAGGACACAGCGAGATTTATTTACTTGGTTCCCAATCCCCCAGGGTCAATACGTCCAAGGCCTGTGTACTCGGCGTGAGGCCACTATTGGTCTCCTTTCCGGAATTTCCGGAGGCGGAGAAAACCCGTCTTACAGTGTATAGTTACACGCAACAATATTGAAAGTTAAGTATGGAACAAATAAAAGCAAACCGAACAAGAATCTGAAACTCGGCCGATCTGGACCTCCGAAGTGTCGCGCACTTCCTCCTGGAGCCTCCCGGTCGTAGAGCCTCATCTTTAGCGTGTTGTTGTTGATTAGAATGATCATAATAGCACTTAGCAGTTGTTTTTGAAGCAGAGGGGTCGAAGCCCCTTTTATAGGCTTCATACGGGCGCCTTAGATGCTGGGGGTGCCCCTATAAACCCGGTCAAACCTTATCCCCGCGCCGACCTCGCCGCGGCTGATAAAACCTCTGACCAGGGCGCCTCGGACCTCCTGGGCGCCTAGCTTGAACCCAGTCAATGCTAATCTCCTGCTTTGAACTCGCAACAACAAAACAGCTTTGAACCCGGGCACCCCGGACCTCCCGGGTGCCCCGCTTGAAGCCTATTCTGCCTTCTTTACTTAACCTGCCTTTTTAGTCTTTGGTTTGGGCGCCCCCATCAATGGGGGTGCCCTGGATGCTTGGGGGTGCCCCCACTGATGGGGGCGCCTGGCTTCAAGGCTTCCAGCCTAGTTACCTGCTTTGTCTCCGGTTCTTAGTACCTACAAGATACACAAACACAAAGCAAATATACATACAATATTAGCATTAAGGACTTGGTTCGGACTTTCGATTTCCACGAAACCCTAGGTCGAACCGACGCAAGTTCTAACCCCCCGAGAACGTGCCTTTCACCTACTCCTTGCAGGAGACGGTTGCCACCCAGTCCTTCGGGTGAACTTTTGCTTAGCTTCCGATAGTTCCGGACCTCGAGACGCCCAAACGCTGACCCGTCTCTACTTCTGTCCTTAGTCATCGCTCAGCTAAGTTGCTCAGTCCCTCGGACCAAGACTTCGTTCCCAAACCCTAGGTCCAGGAAATCAGGTGCCCAACCCTCGGCCAGGTCTTCGTGCCCAATTCCCGGAACCAGGACTTCAGTGCTCAACCCTCGGCCAGGTCTTTTTGCCTAGTCCTCGACCAGGACTTAGTGCCCACCTTCCGAGCAGGTCTTCGGTGCCCAACCCTTTGCCAGGACTTAGTGCCCAATCCTCTATCAGGACTTAGTGCCCACCTTCCGAGCAGGTCTTAGCGCCCAACTTCACTCACCAGGTCTTAGTGCCTAGGTTAACTAGGACTTTTCTTCCACTTAGGTTACTCCTCCTTTGCTCCCCTTTGTCTGTTCAATGTATCACTGACTTAAGTCTATTGTCAAACATTAAAACACTTAGAGGAGAACATCATTGATGCAACTTGCACCAATAGAATGGAGACCGTTGAGGACTTCCTTGAACCGACTATATAGTTCACTCACTGTTTCATTCTCCTTCATGGAGAGGTTTTGTAGTTAGTTGAGGAACAAATCCCTCTTGGCGATTCTTGAATCTCGGGTGCCCTCATGGAGTTCAATGAGTTTATTCCACAAATGCTTTGCACTTGTAAATGGACCAACCTTGATGAGTTGGTCTTTGTTCATGCCACATTGCAAAGTTACTACCGCCTTCGCATCAGCTTCACTTTTTCGGGTTTGCTCAGCAGTCCAACGCCAAGATTCCAATTCTTTTCCTTCATCATCCTTTGGAGGGGAGAAACCCTCCTTCACAGTGAACCATGTGTTGATGTCCATCTTTAGATAGTACTCCATCTTCGATCTCCAATATTGAAAATCTGCTCCATCGAAGAAGGAAGGTCGAGTGGTACTAAAACCTTCTCTCAACGCCATTGTAGTTGACTCTCGGTTGTTAATTCACTTGTACAGAGCCCCAAGGTCTGATACCACTTGTTGGAACTTGGATGGCTAGAGAGGGGGGGGGGTGAATATAGCCAGACACTTGAAACTTAGCACTTTTCAAATTTCAGCACTCAGAGGTTAGTAGCACAGCGGAAGAATTGCAAAAACAGAGTAATGCAGAGATTACAAAGAGGCTAAGCACAAGCACAAAATGCTAACAAAGAGGATTTACAAGATTCGGGGATAACTTGCCCCTACTCATTGGCGTGCTCGTAAGGTGGGCGATCCCTTGATCATCGACAGATCAGGCCCCGAAAAATTCGGATAAAATGCAACCTCCTTCTCGGTGGAGTAACCTCTCCACAGCGTTTCAAGATGGATCAAGTATTAAGTACAGGAAACACAAGAAGAAACTTACTGAGCACTTAGAACCATAAGAACACAAGCAAACTTCTCACCGAGCTCCACTCAGCGCAGATCTCACGCAAGAACTCCCTTCTTCGTGTCTTCTCGCTGATGGACTCACCAAGCTTCTTGTTTCTCTTCCAAATGCTCAAGTAATAGAGGGTTGCTTCAGATTCATAGTCGCTTGCTCAAGAGATGATGGAACAGAGTTGTCGCAAGAGCACAATGTGGAGAACTTTTTTACTGAGACTTGTTTGACACCAAGCGCTTAAGTCTCAGCTCACTGATCGCCAGGTCACCACCTCACTGCAGCCTCCAGCTGCTCAACTGCAACAACCAGCTACCACTGAGCTCTCCTGGACTCCCTGAGCTTCCCTCAGCCAAGCCCCAGTCAGCAGCTCCAGCAGTGTCAGCATCCGTTGCAACATGAGATGGAAAACGGACAAACCTGCTCCAAGGAAAAACTCCCATTGACTCTCCTTGAGTGTTTGAATCCATTCCTGTCACCTGCACACTTGATCAGATCATTAGCACAGTAAATCAAGCAGAGAATCAAGTATCAGAGATTAAGAGCAGAGGAATCAAATGTGTTCAGACGTGATCAGAGCGTCTGACAGTGCATTTTGAATTAAAGTGATCGATCACCGGACCGATCGGAATGATCCCAGACTGATCAAGCTCCAACCTGATCGGTCCCCAGTGAGAAACCTGGGATCACAAGCTCGTATGATCAGTCACCCTGACCGGTCACCAAACCAATCTAGAAATCTGCTTGCCATAATCCCGCCTAAAATACACTGCTGATCGGTCACCAGACCGATCCGGACACACCCTAACCGATCAGGCTCCAGTCTGATCGGTCAGGGTGAGAAACCTCGCGACAGTTGATCGTTCAAGGTTTCTACCAAAAACCCACTGACCTCTCCCTGATCGGTCACCAGACCGATCAGGAGCCGCACAGAAAATTTTTCAAACTCACTGTATGCTCCCTGATCGGTCACCAGTCTGATCAGGAGCCGAATGGTAGGTTTGCCAAAGTTACTGGATGCTCCCTGATCGGTCACCAGACCGATCAGACATCGCTGGATCGGTCACCAGACCTATCCACGAGGAAACTCTGTGCCAACTTCCCTAATCGGTCACTAGACCGATCCGGGCAAGGCCAAACCCATTATAAGTCAAGAGAACTGGCTCCCAGCCTCCCCTGACTCGTGCTCAGTCCCTCGGACCAAGACTCCGTGCCCAGCTTCACTCACCAGGATTTCAGTCAACCTGGCTTCACTCACCAGGACCCGGCTTCACTCACCGGGATTTCCAATCACCTAACCCTCCGAGTTAGGAATTTCCACACCTAGCCCTCCAAGCTAGGACTTTTCCACACCTAACCCTCCAAGTTAGCATTTCATCCACCTAGCCCTCCAAGCTAGGACTTTTCCACACCTAGCCCTCCAGGCTAGGAATTTTCACACCTAACCATCTAGGCTAGGACTTTTCACACCTAACCCTCCAGGTTAGGACTTTTCACCCCTAGCCTTCCAAGCTAGGACTTTTCCACACCTAACCCTCCAAGTTAGGATTTCATCCACCTAGCCCTCTAAGCTAGGACATTTCCACACCTAGCCCTCCAAGCTAGGACTTTTCACCAACCTAGCTTCTCAAGCTAGGACCTGACCCTCCAAGCCAGGCTTTCATCAAACCTAGTCCCACTAGGTATGCCTAGTCCACGACCAGGACTTAATCATAATCATCTAATCAACCTAAACTAAAATCGGTGTCAACACCAAAACAACAATCAGGATCAGACTGCATCAACAATTAATGCCTCTGCCCTTGATCTTCCTTTTACCTAGTATCAATTAGCATGAAGAAAATGAGATCGACAAATGCCTACGATATGCCCCATGATTCGGTCAATGAATTTTGAGGCCGGTACCATATCATGTTCCCTTTCATGATTCTTTCAATTGGGAATCATGTTTAGAATTGCAAAGGCTGCAAGGTCTACATAATTGTTTTAGTTTGGTGATGGTTAAACCTTAGATGAATTATGTTCTGGTTATTTTGATAGTTCTTGTATCTCCCTAATCTGCATGAATTTTAAGAACCAAAAAGAACACAAAATAGAATAGAGCATGACACAAAGAATCAAATGTTGGGACCGGTAGGAGAGCTAGAGGGGGGTGATTAGCTCTGATTTGCTTGTAGAATATTTGTCGCCGCGGAAGACTCCAAGCAATGCTAACACTCAAGGATTTACTTGGTATCCACCTCCTTAAGGTGACTAATCCAAGGATCCACTCTCCTCACTCTCTCATACACTATGAAAGATCTCCTTCTTGAGGTGGAGAAACCTCTTACAAGCTTACAAGAAGAATACAACAAGAGGAAGCAAATAGAATATAAAAGATTACAAGATTTACAACAACAAGCTCTCTTTACTTTCCTTGCTTTCTTCAAGCTTGAGATCTCCTCTAGAACTTTGGAAGTGAAGCAACACTATGCCCCAAAGCTTCTCTTGAAATGGTGAGGAAGGAGGAGAAGAACTGCGCGAGCCCTGCCGAGCGATCCCGCTTCAAACCTACGTGAAAACCCTATATACCCGACACCTAAGGTTTCCTAATCGATTACCCAATCGATTACCATGTCAGACTTAGCCGTTCAACGGCTTTTTTTAAGCTTAATCGATTAGCCAATCAATTAAGAACACCTTTAATCGATTGCTGAATCGATTCAACACCTTTCTGTGATAACGTACAAATCTACTGTAATTGATTGCCCAATCGATTACAGACCTCCTTGATTGATTACCCAATCGATTAAGGTGAGGCTGAATTGATTACCCAATCGATTTAGTCAGCTTCTGTCCTCGCAACTCATTTATCCCAATCGATTACCCAATCGATTCACACCTTCCTTAATCGATCACCCAATCGATCAAGAAGGATTCTATTCACGAGAAACCAAACTCAAATCAATTACCCAATCGATTGAGTCCAACCCTAACTTGTGTGCACAAGTCTAGGGTTCCCTTGCCTAACCTTGGTCAACCGTGACTTGTTAGGACTTTCCTACCAAGTGTCCGATCAACCCCTTTGACCAACCTAGATTTCTCCTGCCTAGCTCCCAGCTAGGGCTTAACCTGATTCCCAACCAAGTTTGCCTAACCCTCGAGTTAGGTCTAGTCTCTCGGTAGACTTCCACCTTGCCAGCGTCTAATCTCCCCAATCCACCTGGACTTCACCTAGTCCGACTAAGTCTTTTCCCATGCCAGCGTGCGATCTCCCCGATCCACCTGGACTTCACCTAGTCCCACTAGGTTTTTTCTCGTGTCAGTGTGCGATCTCCCCGATCTACCTGGACTTCACCTAGTCCCACTAGGTGTTCCTAGTCTTCCTAGGTCTTTTCCCATGTCAGCGTGCAATCTCCCCGATCCACCTGGACTTCACCTAGTCCCACTAGGTGTGCCTAGTCCCCTAGGACTTTTCCCATTCAAGTCTTCAGTCAACCTTGACCCATTTGACTCACACGATATTCAAACATCATTATCAAACATCGAAACATCCAACCTTAAGCTTACCAAGCTTACCAGACATAAGCTCACTCGAGCCTAGTCAAACTAGGTCAACCCTGACCTAACAAAGATTGCACCAACAATCTCCCCCTTTTTGATGTTTGACAATATGTTTGAGAAAGACTAATCCCTATTAGCCTTTCAATCTTCTCCCCCATTGACACACATCAAAAACTCTCCCCGAGAGTCTATATGGTCAAAGGCATGCTAATGAAAGTCCCATACCTTCCATTTGACCCCATGCTCAATCTTGAGCATTCATCATAATGAAGATTCCCAATATTCATTCTTCCATTTATCCCAAAAATAAAAATTCAAAACCTCTCTCTAACCCTATAAGTTTCACCAAACAAACTTCCTTTTTGATTTCACAATGAAATTTACCCAAATATACTTATAAAAGTATTTCAAGGGGCAAGGGATTGATAGGTTACTCAAAATTGGGTTAACTGACTAAAAATAAATAGTTTCAGTCGCGTCAATCGATTGGTGTTGGGTCCCAATCTATTAAGCTATGCCATAATCAATCAGCTGATCGATTACGGCTTCCCTTAATCGATCAATGGATCGATTATGCAACCTTCTATGCCCGCAGAATCGATTAACCAATCGATTGATGTTGTCCTAATTGATCACCTGATTGATTGAGAGTTTCTGATTTCTGAAAACAATTTCAGTCCGAATTTCAGAAACTTCTAAATAATTCTACAAAATTTAAAAAATCTCGAAATTTTGTGTAGACATTATTTATGACATATACTATCAAGGAAAAATATTTTTATACGAAAATACCTCACTTTTTCAATGATTGACACAAAAATGGAAACCATTGAAATATTTCAATGTTTCATTCTATTTTGTATCCAATTCATCAATGATGAGATCTATCAAAAGATAGTTTTCACCAAGGTTTTCCAAGATAGTTTTGAATAGATTTCAAAAACAATTTCCAACCATATTTCTTGGGCTAAATGCACATGACTTGAACATTAGCATTCCCAATGATTGAAGTTCATTTATATTCATGTTTTGATGAACCTAAAACTCAATAGGATGCACATTAATCAACACCTTGATTTTCATTCATCACCCTAACATCTCACTTGTTTCTAATGCATCTCAAAATACACGCAAGTCAACTTATGGTCTTAGTGAGATGTGAAAATCATGTTCTCCCTAAACTAAGGGTTCATGCATTTCTTGTTGGATCGAGAAACACGATAGAGGGGGGGGTGAATATCGTGGAAATCTTTTCGGATAAGAATAAGAGAAAATACGTAGCGGAAATAAAACTAACACACAAAGAACACAAGTATTTTTACTTGGTTCGGAGTCGTGGTCGGCTCCTACTCCAAGGCCCACGGTCCTTGACCGTTTACTATGGGCAATTCTATAATCGCGCAAAGGTTTACAGATTTTGATACAAGAATATTGCAGTAAAAAGAAAGAATACACTTTTCGTTATCGACGACCGGTGTGGATCGTACTTCGGAGCAGAGGGTCATCATCGGGGCAGAGTCTCGAGATCGGAGTTTGTCGGAGCAGAGCGCTTGAACGAAAAGCTTAGAGGCATTGGAAAGTTGTGTTCTTGAAGCCTCGGGGTCGAGCCCCTTTTATAGTGCTCCTGGGGGTGCCTGATTCGCTGGGGGTGCCTGACACGTGCCTTCAGATCGGAGAAACTTCATCTGCAGCTCGGTCAACGCTTATCCCCTTCGAATCGACCTCTGGAGCTGACTGGGGCGCCCGAGACCTCCTGGGGCGCCTAGCTTGACTTGGTCAGCTGGCTTCGTGGATGATTTTGCTTCGACTACCTCTTTGGCTTTGACCTTGGGCGCCTGGGACCTCTCGGGCGCCTAGCCCAGTATGGTTTCGAAGCGATTCTTACTTCTTTGTTGTTTTTCCTTTGACCTTGGGCGCCCGGGACCTCCCGGGCGCCTAGCCCAGTTTCCTGCCCTCTCCTTTGGGGCGTTCTGAGCTGTAGAAACACACTCCTTCGGCCCCTGCATACAAGGTTAGTTCCAAAAACAAACAAAGCAAGAATATTAGTTAGTATTTACAGCCGTAGCTGTCTTGGTTCTGATTTCGGATTTCCCAAATGGAACCCTAGGTCGAACCGACACCTACTGTTCCCTCGACGGGGAACGCGTCCTCACCTACTCCTCTCAGGAGAGTTTACCTTTTTCCAACCGGCTCCTTCGGTTGGACATTTGCCCAGCTTTACTCACCAGGTCTTCGTGCCCAGGACTTAGTGCCCACCTTCCGAGCAGGTATTCGGTGCCCAGCCCCTTGCCAGGACTTCGTGCCCAATCCTCGACTAGGACTTCGTGCCCACCTTCTGAGCAGGTCTTCGGTGCCCAGCCCCTTGACCATGTCTTCTTTGCCCAGCCCCTTGACCAGGTCTTCTTTGCCCAGCCCTTTGCCAGGACTTCTTGCCTAGTGTACCTAGGACTTCTTTCCTGCATACTTAGTAAACACATTAGACAACAATAACATCTTAACTTCTGAACCCTTTGCCATTATCAAAACACAGGTTTGACTTAAGTGCTTCCTGCACCAACAATCTCCCCCTTTTTGATTTATGGCAACCCAGTTCAAAAAGTTAAGTTAATCATACAGATAAGTAAAGTACCAAAGTTAATTTCCTCCCCTGGAAGAAATCTCCCCCTGAGTTTTTCAAAAGTTCGTGGGGTTTTGAAAAAGTTTCTAAGTCTAAAAGTGAAACGTTTTTCAGGTTTTCAATACTTAGAAAAAAGGTTTTTAAGTTAGAAAACATTTTCCAAAACATATTTTGAGTTGGGCACTTGGAAAATTTTCAGGAGAATTTGAAATTTACACTTAGAAAATTTTCAACCAACCAAAGATGCTTAGAATAATTTTTGAACGTAAGTAATTTTGAAAATAATTTTCAAAATACTTAGTTTTTGCACTTTAGAAAATTTTCTAAACTTATTCTGAAGTTTTAACACTTAGAAAATTTTCAAGCAGTTTAATACTTAGAATGCAGTTTAAATACTTAGAAAGCAGTTTAAATACTTAGAAATATTTTTCAAGCACTTTTAATACTTAGAAATATTTTTCAGGCACTTTTAATACTTAGAGATATTTTTCAGGCACAATTTTGAATTTATGCCTTAGAAAAAATTTCCAGAGAATTTTTCAGAATAAGTACTTAGAATAATTTTTGAAAACAAGAAAAATTAACTTTCAAAATGAACTTAAGTATTTGAAGAACTTTACTTTTTGAAAAATAGGAGATAAAAGTTTTTGTAAAAAGATTTACTTTTGAAGAAATTAATTTTGAAGAAAAACATTAAATTTTGAAACCTTCTTTTCTCTCCTTTCTAATATCTCCCCCTTTGCCATATATCAAAAAAATATATAGCAAAAAAATGAGTAATCAAAGTAAGATGCTGTATTGAACCAATTCTAAATTTAAACTGGACCAACTTAATTTGAATTTTCGCTTTCGGGTCCTGTCTAACCCAATTAACTACTTACTGACTGTTATAACCAGCAGCTTTCACTAGGATTAGTCAAGTTAAGTGATCTGATCAAGTTAGATTTTCTAAGCTTGACACTTAACCTGATTACTGTTTAATTGGTATTTAGTGCCCCAATTACTGCAGATGCACTGACTTAAAGCATCTTGAATCAAGGCAAACACCTAAACATCTCAACCCATTCTAGGTTATCAATCAAAAGTACCCTAAGGTGCATGTGAGATGCTGGCTTCTAGATCTATAGGTGCATACAATTCTAGGGTTAGGGCCTAGGCTAAGTCCATTTTATGAAAAACCCCTAGTTTTGAAGGGGTAATTTTATTTTTAAAAAACTAAGTCAGAAAATCATTTTAAATAACATAATGAAAATAAAGAAATGATTTTGCAGAAAATAAAACAGTTTTAGAAAAATAATATAATTAGAGCAGTCCTATTCTACTAAGCATAACCCTAACTGCCTTCTTAGTGAGCTGAACTCAGACTCAGGTAGGGGTTTGGTGAAGATATCAGCTAAGTTAGATTTTGAGTCTATATGCTTAAGGGCTATCTCACCCCTGGCTACATGATCTCTTACAAAGTGGTGTTTAACTTCTATGTGTTTGGTTCTAGAGTGTTGGTTCAATTATTGGTTCAATTGACTGAATAGTTGGTTCAATAGTTAGTTCATTTAGGGGTTCAATTAGTAGTTCAACAATTTGTTCATTATCTTCGTGATCAATATTTGATGAATTTAAATCAGGATTATCATATTTTTAATTAATTTCCTCATCAATATTAGATTTGTTGTTTCTTTAATTTTGTTAGTTTGTTTGTTGTAAACCTTATAGGCCCTACTTGTTGTTGAACATCCTAAGAAGACTCCTGGGGTTGACTTAGACTGGAATTTACCTAGGTAGTCCTTGGTGTTTAGGATATGGACTTTGCACCTAAAGATCCTTAGGTAATGTAGTTTTGGAAGTCTATGGTAGTATAATTCATAGGGGGTTTTATTATGTCGTTTGTTAATTAGGACCCTATTTTGGATATAGCAAGCCGTACTAATTGCTTCTGCCCAAAATTGGTTAGCTAGGTTGAATTCATTGAGCATAGCCCTAGCGGCTTCCTGTAGGGTTCTATTTTTTCGTTCTATTATCCGATTTTGCTGGGGGGTTCTAGGACACGAAATTTCATGTATATACCCGTTTATTCTACAAAATTCCTCGAATCGTTGATTCTCAAACTCTCCCCTGTGATCACTCCTAAGTCTTTTGATTTTGGTATCGTTTTGATTTTCAATTAACTTACAAAAATCAATAAATAGGTTTAGGGTTTCATCTTTAGTTTTTAGGAACCTAACCCAAGTAAACCTAGAGTAATCATCAATAATTACTAAGCAGTACCGGTTTTCGCTTAGTGACTTGGCTCCATGTGAATCAAATAGGTCAAGGTGCAGGAGCTCAAGTGTTGTCTGAGTTAGATCTGATTGAATTTGTTTGTGATTAGACCTGGTTTGTTTACCTTGGTTGCATGATTCACATATTATGTTTTCATGGTTCTTAATTTTAGGTATTCCTTTAATTAGGCCAAGTTGGGTGATTTTTGAAATTAATCTCAGATTAGTGTGACCTAATCTCCTATGACAATGGTTTGATTCTTCTAACTGAGTTAAGAGGCATTTAGGTACTAAGGGTAGGTTTATAGTGTAAACATTATTTTTCCTAGTGCCCTTAAGCATGATTTATGAGTCTTGCAAGGTTCTAATCAGGCAATTAGAGTTGGTAAAGGTAACTACATAGCCAGTATCACACAATTGACTTATAATAAGCAAGTTAAATTTAAAGTTTTCAACCAAAAGTACCTTTTTAATGACAAAATCATATTTGAGTTCAATGTTACCTGACCCAATGACTTTGAGTGTAGCATTGTTGCCAAATGCTACTGAGCCTAGGTTTTTGAACTTGAGTTTGGTGAATTTCAATTTATCCCCAGTCATGTGTCTGGAGCACCCGCTATCCAATATCCATTGGTCCAAATCTTTATGTTCCTACACATAAAGAATTTGTTGATTTGGATCCAATTAGAATCAAGGATAGCCTAAATTGATTTTCACAACCTAGTATGTCTCACCTAATCTAGAGTTATCAATCACGTTAACCTTATGGGTTTTTGTGAGACAAGTTTTGAATAGAAGTAAGAAGTTAATTTGAAAAACTATGATTAGTTTTGAAAAATTAACTTAATTTTGAAAAACCAATTAATTATGTTTTAAAATTATTTTTGAAAACAATGGTTGAACCTAAGATTAATTGAAATCTGTGTTAGATTCAAATCTGACAATAGTAAAGTGAATTTGGTTTTCAATAATTGGCTTCCAGGTCTTGGTGAGGCACTAGGCCTTCTATGGCCGTAGCCTTATTGGATCATCAACCCTTTCCTTGACAAAACCTTTTATTGAAAATCAATTTTCAAGTTACTCCTTGAAAGATTTTTGTCTAACTAGTTTGGGTCTTGGATTGGTAGCTTCAGCTAGTTCCGCCAAAATGGCTTCCCTAACGTACTATCATCTCACCTCCACCCAATACTATGTTATTCAAATTTTAGTTAATCGGTTTAGTCCTTAATCTAACTAGTCCTAGGTCTAAGCATGGTAAATTGTAGAAAATAAATAAACAAGCAATCATGCAATTTTACAATAAGAAAAAGAGTTTATTTAACTATAAAAATGGTTTTTAAGTTGGCTTCCCCTGGACTAAAGTCACGGTAATGATTAGGCAAGATATGAATCTTGTCCTTGGGGATCCAATACTAGTTTGGTCCAGCTTGGTTATTCAGGCAATGTTTGGGTACCCATGCCTGAACTTTGGGTCTAGACTGATTCAGTACAGCATAATATGACCTTTGTCTAGCCTTAGTTCGATACCCTAACCTGGATCGATTTAGAACGGACTTCTGTTTTCCAAGGATCATGTCAAGACCCTTGGAACCCGAAGTAAATCGTTCCAAAGATGCTCTAAGGTCCTTGACTTGAGTTTTCAAGGAGTTCTCTTTCTCAAGTTTTTCAACTTGAGCAGATGTTCCTTCTTGAACCTTCTCAGTTAAGGATCTAGAGTCAGCTCCCTCTTTCAGGAGTTTTACCTCCTGTCGGAGAGACTCGACTCGAATTTTGGCTTTCGCCAAGTTACTAGATAGGTATGCAATTAATTCAGCTTTTGAATAACCACTTACAGTTATTTTGCCATCTTCTGATATGGTGAGCTTTCCGTCGTCCGGCTCCGATTCTGATCCGGTGTCGATGTCTTCGGATGCAGTCAAGGTGAGCAGGTTCGATTGTGGGGCCTCTTCTTCTTCTTCGGATGAAGACTCGTCCCACGTTGCTTGAAGGGCCTTCTTCCTTCTTGTCTTCTTGGCTTCTTTCAAATTAGGACACTCCGATTTGAAGTGTCCCTTCTTGTTGCATTTGAAGCACGTTACGTTGGATTTGGTCTTGGATGGTTCGGTTGGTTCATCCTTCTTTCAGCTGGCTTTTCTTCTGTTGGACTGATTCTTCAATTCCTTGTAGTAGTCTCAGGCTAGCCGAACAAGCTTGGGTCGATCTCCTTCGCTGTCTTCTGAATCTGGGTCTGAGTCAGACTCGGGTGCAGGTTGAGGCTTCTTCTTGACCACTTTTCTTGTTTTGCCTGCAACAAAAGCAATGTCTTTCTCAGCCAAGGTGCAATTAGTCTGCTCATGTAATTCAAGTTCAGAAAATAACTCATCTAATTTGATTTTAGAAAGATCCCTTGAAACTTTGTACGCATCTACCATAGATGCCCACAAAGTATTTCTCGTGAAAGCGTTAAGGGTATACCTGATCAGGTCACGGTTTTCTACCTTGTGACTGATTGTATGTAGACTGTTCATCAACTCCTGGATTCTGGCATGGAGCTGGGCCGCTGACTCGCCGTCGTTCATTTTGATCGTGTATAACTTGTTTAGCAGAAGGTGCCTCTTGCTAATTCGGGTGTTGGAGGTTCCTTCGTGCAATTCAATTAACTTACCCCAGAGTTCCTTTGCACTGTTGAATGGTCCCACCCGGTTCAGCTCTTCTTTGGTTAGACCACATTGGAGTGTCTAGGTCGCTTTAGCATCAACCTCGATCTTCCTTTTTAGCGAGGCATCCCATTCGGTGTAAGGTTGTGCCACTCCTTCAGCATTTTTCGAGATTTTCAAACCAGATTGGATTATTATCCACATGCCCACCTGAGTTTTCAGGTGGACTTCCATCCGACTCTTCCAGTAGGAGAAGTCCTCCCCACTGAAGAGTGGTGGTCTGGCTGTACTGAAACCCTCTTGCATGACCATTTAGAAATTCTGAAATAATAAGAACAAAAAAAATTGTGCCAAGACTTGGTCTTGGATTAGCAGTGCAGGAATAAGATATTTAATAGAAATTATCGAGTGGTGTTGCACCAACCTCGATTAACGATAAAAATTTGATCGAAAAAGAAATTAAAAACTTCGTAAAAATCTGAAAAACTCCCAAATTGGTGGTTGCACCAAATTTGAGCTACCCCGCTCTGATACCACTTGTTGGATCGAGAAACACGATAGAGGGGGGGGGTGAATATCGTGGAAATCTTTTCGGATAAGAATAAGAGAAAATACGCAGCGGAAATAAAACTAACACACAAAGAACACAAGTATTTTTACTTGGTTCGGAGTCGCGGTCGGCTCCTATTCCAAGGCCCACGGTCCTTGACCGTTTACTACGGGCAATTCTATAATCGCGCAAAGGTTTACAGATTTTGATACAAGAATATTGCAGTAAAAAGAAAGAATACACATTTTGTTACCGACACCTTGTGTGGATCGTACTTCGGAGCAGAGGGTCGTCGGTGGCGCAGAGTCTCGAGATCGAAGTTTGCCGGAGCAGAGCGCTTGAACGAAAAGCTTAGAGGCGTTGGAAAGTTGTGTTCTTGAAGCCTCGGGGTCGAGCCCCTTTTATAGTGCTCCTGGGGGCTCCTGATTCGCTGGGGGCGCCTGACACATGCCTTTAGATCCGAGAAACTTCATCCACAGCCCAGTCAGCGCTTATCCCCTTCAAATCGACCTCTGGAGCTGACTGGGGCGCCCGGGACCTCCTGGGCGCCTAGCTTGACTTGGTCCGCTGGCTTTGTGGCTGATTTTGCTTCGACTACCTCTTTGGCTTTGACCTTGGTTCCGGGCGCCTAGCCCAGTATGGTTTCGAAGTGATTCTTACTTCTTTGCTGTTTTGCCTTTGACCTTGGGCGCCCGGGACCTCCCGGGCGCCTAGCCCAATTTCCTGCCCCTCTCCTTTGGGGCGTTCTGAGCTGCAGAAACACACTCCTTCGATCCCTGCATACCAGGTTAGTTCCAAAAACAAACAAAGCAAGAATATTAGTTAGTATTTACAGCCGTAGCTGTCTTGGTTCTGACTTCGGGTCTCCCAAATGGAACCCTAGGTCGAACCGACGCCTACGGTTCCCTCGACGGGGAACGCGTCCTCACCTACTTCTCTCAGGAGAGTTTACCTTTTGCCAACCGGCTCCTCCGGTTGGACTTTTGCCCAGCTTTACTCACCAGGTCTTCGTGCCCAGTCCGTGACCAGGACTTAGTGCCCACCTTCCGAGCAGGTCTTCGGTGCCCAGCCCCTTGCTAGGTCTTCATGCCCAGTCCTCGACCAGGACTTCATGCCCACCTTCCGAGCAGGTCTTCGGTGCCCAGCCCCTTGACCAGGTCTTTTTTGCCCAACCCTTTGCCAGGACTTCTTGCCTAGTGTACCTAGGACTTCTTTCCTGCACACTTAGTAAACACATTAGACAACAATAACATCTTAACTTCTGAACCCTTTGCGATTATCAAAACACAGGTTTGACTTAAGTGCTGCCTGCACCAACATTTCTACCTAGGCATTATAAACTTTGATCATTCACCTAGAATGTCAATTAATGTCAATGTCCTTAATTTCAATAATAATTAAATTAATACATAATAATGACTATGACATGCATCATATTATAATTTTTTAAAAAAATTATAGCTAGATGATGCATGTATGACATGACATGTAATATTTTCAAAATAAAATATGAATCATGAATCATGATGTCATGACATGTGATTGAGCATACAAAACATGGCATAAAAAATACCTAGATTTTGTTAGAATCGATTCCGTACGCTAGAGGGGGGGTGTATAGCGTTTTCTCGGTTCTTCTTGTACCTACGTTGTTAGTTGCACAGCGGAAACAATAATAATGAAAACAAACAACGCTAACAAACCGATTTTACTTGGTATCCACCCCGGCCGGGTGACTAATCCAAGAATCCGTCGGTGGATCACTCCCCGGATAACCTCCGGCTAGCCCTCGTCGCTCCTTGTGGGTGGAGAAACCTCGCCACAACACCAAGCAAACCTCTGAGCACAAAGACTACTATCTTACCTTTAACCAAGACAAGATTCGTCAAACCTTTCAGCCAAGACGAAGTCCCCTTAAATAGAATTATGTCTGAAACCCTCGCCACCAGTCGACTGCCCATTTACCAGTCGACTGGTCTAGCCTTAATTGTTAGCCAACGGCTAGTTTTCGGGGTTACCAGTCGACTGCCAATTTACCAGTCGACTGGTCCAGGCCTGAAAGCATTCTGTGAGTTTTATCAGTCGACTGCCCCAATGGCAGTCGATTGCCCCACTCACACACCTAGGGTTTTCCTTCCCGAGTACACTTCTCTCAGCACTCGACCCTAGTACTTTCCCGAGTACAATCACACAGCACTCATACCCTCACGACTCGACTGACTCCTCTTCCGTAGCCTCGACTGTTGCTTTCGCGCCCTCTTCATCTTCGGCTCCCATCCCTCGGATGCACGCAAGCCTCCAGCTTACCTCCATGTCATCCTTCACGCATGCCTCGAAGTCCGTGCCCCTCAGCTCATCGTCCCTGCTGTCCAAAGTCCCTCGGGTGCACACAAGCCTCCAGCTTGTCTCCATGCCACCCTTCACCATATCGAAGCCGTCCAGTCAAGTCAATATGTGTAAACCTGTACAACCTGCACACTCAACATACACATATTAAATACAAGGGAAAACCTAACTTAAACCCTTTGCCCAAACATCAACTCACTTGGTCATTCCAGACCATAGATTGCCTCAACAGATTTCCTATCTAAGTATCAATAATTCATCGCTAAGCCATTGATAATCCTAATTTTGCCCCTAATTTCCAAGATAATGTCGAAACTCCCCAACTTGGCATATCTTTGGATTCTAACCTGTTAGTGCAGGAAGCACCATATCGAACCTTGTCTTGATATTGGCAAAGGGTTCAAAGTTAAGTACCATTTGTGATCTAATAAAGTTACTCAAGCGTGCAGGAAAGTCCTAGGTAATCTAGGCAATAAGTCCTAGTAGTGGGCTGGGCAACTAAGTCCTGACATAAGGTTGGGCAATAAGTCCTGGTCGTGGACTGGGCACTAAGACCTGGCCGAGGGCTGGGCACCGAAGACCTGGTTCTAGGAATCGGGCACTAAGACCTGGCCGAGGGCTGGGCACCGAAGACCTAGTTCGAGGAATTGGGCACTAAGACCTGGCCGGGGGCTGGGCACCGAAGACCTGCTCGGAAGGTGGGCACTAAGACCTGGTCACGGATTGGGCACGAAGATCTGGTGATTAAAGCTGGGCAAAAGTCCAACCGGAGGAGCCGGTTGGCAAAAGGTAAATTCTCCTGAGAGGAGTAGGTGAGGACACGTTCCCCGTCGAGGGAACATAGGCGTCGGCTCGACCTAGGGCACCATTTTGGAGACCCAAAGTCAGAACCAAGACAGCTAAGGTTGTATAATCATAACATATTCTTGTTTTATTGTATTTGCAACTAACCCTGGATGCAGGACCAAATGAACGAGTCTCTGCAGCTCAGAACGCCTCAAGGGAGAGAGGCAGCAGCTGAGTAGGGCGCCTCGGAGGTCCCGGGCACCCCCAAGGTCAAGGCAAAGCAGTAAACTAAAAAGCGCTTCAAAGGCTTACTGGGCCAGGGCGCCCCCTGTTTCCCGGGCGCCCCCAGTGCCCAGGGCGCCCTGGGTTCAAGCCAACGAAGTGAACCGGCCGAGAAGCCAGCAAACCAAGTCAACCAGGGCGCCCCCAGCGTCCCGGGCACCTCCACAGTCAAACCTCAGCCCTACTCGAGCGGGATAAGGTCTGACCGAGATTGTTGCGGATTGAAGGCCACGTAGAGGGCACCCCCAATGTCCAGGGCGCCCCCAGGACTGCTATAAATAGCCCTCGACCCCCAAGGCTTCACAACACAACTTTCCAACACCAATACACTCTTCTACTCAAGTGCTCTGCTCCAGAAACCTCCCATCTCGAGATTGAAGCGTCGACGACGACCCTCTGCTCCAAAGTACAATCCACACCTGGCGTCGGTAACGAAAGAGCTTAATTTTCTGTTTACTGTACTACAACTATAAAATTTCTCTGTAAACATTTGCGCACATATAGAATTGCCCACAGTAAACGGTCAACGACCGTGGGCCTTGGAGTAGGAGCCGACTGCGACTCTGATCCAAGTAAAATCGCTTGAGTTCGCGTGTGTGTTTCTCTATTTTCCGCTGCTTATTCTCTTTACGAATCCGAAAACATTTTACGATATTCACTCCCCCCCCCTCTATCATATTTTCTCGATCCAACATAACCTAGTTGTGCCAACTTTATTTAGTTCAATCTTTCAAAAATATAGTTTGACACAAATTTTACTCCTCCTAGAGTAAACAAATGACTCCTTCATTTTCAAGGGTAGTAACTCCTTGAAAATTCCCCAAAGTGTCAACTTCATCAAGGTTGGGTTAACTACCCGTCTAATTTGAGTTGACACTCCCTAGGCCTATCTAGGGTGTGGAGAACACACTTTTAGGAACCCAAAACCTATTGGTACACCTTGGGTGTTCTAGGTATTCATTAGGGATAACTTCCTTTGATACCTTCCTAATAACTTTTCTAGGCTTCTCCGAAGCCTTAGTCATGTTGGTCTTGTCTTGGTCAACTTTAGGGATGACTTCCCTTGTGGCCTTGACTTGACCCCTAGACCTAGATCGCGTTCCATACCTATATGGAACTCTATGGTAAGAAGGACCATCATCCTTAGTTTTAGGTTTGTACCCCAAACCTTTCTTACCCCTAGAGGGTCCTTGATTTCCTAAATCTAGGTTTTGATCCTTAGGTCCCTTAAGAAGATTTTCTATTCTTTTGAGGGGTTTTTCTAATGATTCAAGTTTTAACCTCAAAACTTGATTTTCAATCATTGCTTTCTCAAGGCTTGGTTTTCTAAGATTGCCTTGGTAATTATTCTTCTTGACCTTGAGTTGGGTAGGTCTACCATGAAATGTTCTAACTTGTTTCCTATCCTTAGGTGTAGTAGTCCTAGCATGGAAGGCTCTATAGTTCTCCTTAGGTTTTTCAAGCCTCCTATTTTCATGATAAATAGCATTGAAATGAAAATATTTATTTTTAACATGTATATTATCATGATTTAAATAAGTACGATTACCTAGTGGTACCTTAGTCTTGTTCTTGGAGGCTCCTCCTTGATTTGAGCTCTTCCTTTTTGCCTTGGTCGGATCCTTCCCCTTTGGACATTGGTTCCGATATTGTCCTTTTTGTTTGCATGAGAAGCACACAATGTGCTTCTTATCCTCCGTATGACGGGGCCGACCTTCTTTGACTTCTCCTTGGTCTTGGGTATCATTTGCACATTCTTTTTGACCAATTTAGGACACTTACTCTTATAGTGTCCTTTTTCCCTACACTCAAAACAAATAATATGGTTTTTATTTTTACGAATTGAAATTTCTATACCTTTGCTTGTATGGATGACACTTTCTTCCTCTTCATTGACATCGAAAAATGATGTTGAAGCCTTTTCTTGTTCCGGCTGTTGGTGCAATCGACCCAAGTTTGATCGGGTAGATCATGGGTTTTGATGTGTGTGTTAAGATGATTAAGTTAAAGTTTCATGTTGATCTAATATGTGTATGTGAGTGTGTAGGTTTGCAGGATACACATAGACTTAGTTGGATGTCTTTGGGGCCGGTGAAGGATGACATGGGAGATAAGCCAAAGGCTTGCATGCATCCGAGGGACCATGGACAAAGCAAGGACAATGAGCCGAGAGAAGCAAACTTCGAGGCATACGTGAAGGATAGCATGGGAGACAAGCCGTGGGCTTGCATGCATCTGAGGCACAAGAGCTAAAGTCGAAGAGAGCTTGAAGGCAACAGATCAAGGTTGCTGGAGCAGGGGCGATGAGCTGAGGGAAGTGGACTTCGAGGCATACGTGAAGGGTGGCATGGGAGACAAGCCGCGGGCTTGTATGCATCCGAGGGATGAAAGTCAAAGTTGAAGAGGGCTTGAAGGCAACAGGTTGAGGCTGCTGAAGGAAGAGTCAACTGAGTCGTGAGGTTTCGAGTGCTGAGAGAATTGTACTCGGGAAGGAAAATCCTAGGGTTCGAGGGCTGAGAGAATTGTACTCAGGAAGGGAGACCTTAGGTGGTAGTCGACTGATGCTTGATCAGTCGACTGGGGTAGAGCACAAAGATATCAGTCGACTGGTGAAGGACCAGTCGACTGGGCAGTCGACCAGAATACGAATCGTCAGGCTATGACATTCGAATTCGCGAGGACCAATCGACTGCCCCAGGGGCAGTCGACTGGTAACGGTCAAAACAGTATCGAGCTCTATTTAAGAGGGCTCATTTTTGGCTATTCTTCCTGGGCGAAACAAGCTTGGAAAAAAGCCTGTTAGTAGCCTACAAGTGCTCAGGTCATGTCAAAGGATTGTGGCGAGGTTTCTCCGCTCACAAGGAGCGACAAAAGCTAGCTAGAGGTGTTTCGGGGAATCATCCACCGAAGGATCGAGACCGTCCACCTTACGGACAGCCGTGGAGTAGGAGTTTCATCTCCGAACCACATAAATTGGTGTGTCTTTCTTAGTTTTAGTTTTAGTTTTTGTTATTCCGCTTGCATACAAACAACTTGTTGGAAGAAGAATCGAGAAGTAGCTATTCACCCCCCCCCCCCCCCCGCCCCCGCCGTCTAGCTAACCGGAAAGGTCCTAACAAGTGGTATCAGAGCGAGGTTCGTTCATCTACGGACTAACCGCCGAGAGAGCAAAAAGCTAGAGGAAATGGCGATGGAGGAAAGATTGGGGGATGATATCAATGTTCCTCCTCCCTACGATCGACAGAATTTCGACTATTGGAGGATGTGGACAAAGACTTGGTTTAGCATGGATTGGGATTGCATGATTGCACTAGAAGAGCCATTCGAAGTTCTAAGAGATAAATATGGGGAAAAAGCTCCAATCACGGTATTGGAATAAGGAGCAACAGACTCAATCAAAGGCAAACGAGAAGGTAATTTTAATACTACGTAATCTTTTGCGTAATGATGTAGTGAGGTGTGTAGGTGAATACAAAAATGCACATGAGTTATGGAATAAGATGGTAGCACTTCATGAAAATCTTACACAAGCTCAAGTAGTGGAAGAGCCCAAGGAAAGAAGCTCAGCATCTGAAGAGGAGGAGAAGGAAGAAAGAGGTTCATCCATCTCATCAAGTGAAGCGACACAAGAGAGTGAAAGATTATCCACTTCATCAAGGGAAGAAGTGGAGGTCTCCACTTCAAGAATTGAGGGGGAGGAGAGACCATCCTCAATACCGGAGCAAGAAGAAGCATCCACCTCCACCAAAGCGAAGTCAAAAGACCACATCATTTGCTTTAGGTGCAACAAGAAGGGACACTACAAGGTCAAGTGTCCATTAGATAAAAAGGAGGTAAACCCTAAACCTAAGTCAATACATTTAAAATCTAACATGGGTTGTAGGGAAAAGAGGGAGAAAAAGCACATTAGGTGTTATACGTGTGGTGAGCTAGGACACTACCACACCAAATGCTCAAGGAATGGAGAGTTCAAAAAATTGGAGCATTTGAGGAAGTAGGAGAAGAAGGAAAGGAAGGAAATCTCATATCAAGGGGGAGCTACAAGGGTAAAGGAGGTAATCCCTAACTTTAAGCGTTTTTCAAACTCCTCCATGAATGTTAGAAGTAACGAGAATTATTTGCCTATGCATAATTTTGATTTTAGATATTGTGATAAAAATAGGGTTAATATTGCATATCAAAACCCTAAGGAATCTATGTATCACGATAAACCTAGGATTTTTAGACCTAAGGACCAAAACATTAATCCAAAGAAAAGGAGACACATGCCTAGAAAAATGGATAGATCTAGAAATGTCCAAGAAGGACATGGTGATGCTAAGGTTGAGAACCTAGAGAGGGAAAACCAAGCCTTGAGGGCAATAAATTAGAGAAACCCCTAGAAAGATTCACTATTGGATCTAGGGGTGTAGGTGTGGGGTTGAGTAGTCAAAACTCCGACAATGATAGACCGGGTCTAGGGTACCGACCTATTAGACTAAATACTATGGAAAAGTCATATGCAAGGATGTCATATGACTATAGCAAGGGGAAGGCCAAAAATGGCAAGGAGAAGTAATTTATAGGGAAAAAGAAGAATTTAACCAAGGACAAGGTGTACAAAGTCAAAAAGGTTAAGGTTATAGGTCAAGAAGTACCAGAGGTACACATGTGTGGCCTTGCCATTATAAATGAGTCACTTAGGGAGGTAACTAAGGCTAAGAGCTCAAGGGGAGCTCTAGGAGTGAAGTTGGGATCCATGGTCAATGGATCTCAAGTGGATTTCTTCAGAAGGTCTAGATGAATTGTGAAATGTGCCAAATGATTTAAAGACAAATTTGAATCTTAATATTAGGGTTTTGGCACATTGAAAGTAAGGTATCATGCCAAAATATGATAATGGAACTACATTGCATGAAAATTGGCTCTTAATGTGGAAATGTCATATAAATCAATGCTAAGGTTGCATTAAGGTTGGGGATGAAAAGATACATCAAGGAGAAATCAAAACTGGACTTTAGGTCAATGTTCAATTGAACTATTTAGATAGTTTTGATTCTTGTGTCAATCTTGGGATTGATGATAGATACATGGGTAAATGTATTTTTCCCAAATAGACACGGGTACCACAAACCTCTCCATAAAATTTAGAAAATTTTTGGAGATTTATGAAATTTCTGGTGCATTTCTGAAGTTGGGTCAGAAATGCTGAAATTAGGGTACCAGTCGACTGATGCAAAGGCAGTCGACTGGTCCAGTTTAAATAAAAAACTAGGATATTCAACACAGCAGTCGATTGATCCTCCATCAGTCAACTGATCTTTCTGTTTAGTTCATCAGTTGACTAGCCCTGGGGCAGTCGACTGATGTAAAGACTCTTTTAAAAGAACAGCCGCGCGGGGGCGGCCGAACCTAGGGTTTCAGCACCGCCCCTTGCGATTTCTCCTCTCCCACGACCTCCCCAGCTGCTCTAAGCTTTCCCAAGATCCCGAAATCATATTGTTGGATTGAGAGAATACGATAGAGGGGGGGGGGTGAAATCGTAAATTGTTTCGGATTGAAAAAGAGAATACGCAGCGGAAAAATTAAAACTAAACAACACACAAACACCAAGATTTTACTTGGTTCGGAGTCGCGGTCGGCTCCTACTCCAAGGCCCACGGTCGTTGACCGTTTACTGCGGGCAATTCTATATGTGCGCAAAACGGTTTACAAACAGATATTACAATTGCAGTACAGTAAACTTAAAAGGACAGCTCTTCGTTACCGACGTCTGATATGGAATGTATCTTAGAGCAGAGGGACGTCGTCGGCGCTTGTATCTCGAGTTTGGAGGTTTCCGGAGCAAAGCGTTTGAGTAGAAGAGCGTATTGGCGTTGGAAGCAGTGATTGTTGAAGCCTTGGGGTCAAGGGGCTTTTTATAGCCTCCTGGGGTGCCCTGAATGTTGGGGGCGCCCCCACGTGTCACTCAATCCGAGCAACTCTCTATCAACCCTTATCCAACTTGAATAGGGCTGTGAGTTGACTGTGGGGGCGCCCGGGACACTGGGGGCGCCCTGGTTGACTCTTTCAGTCGGCTTCTCGGCTGGATGATCTTTATCCGCTTCGTTGGCTTAAGCCCGGGGCGCCTTGGGCACTGGGGGCGCCCGGGACGCTAGGGGTACCCAGGAGCATGGGGGCGCCCGGGGCACCCGGGAGCATGGGGGCGCCCCGCCCAGTATGCTTCAGATGCGTACTTTTGCTGAACTCATGTTTGGCTTTACTTAGGGCGCCCGGGTCTTTCCGGGTGCCCAACCCAGCTGCTACCTCACTCCTTTGAGGCTTTCTGAGCTGCAAACACTCGTTCCTTTGGTCCTGCATCCAGGGTTAGTACCAAACAAGATAAAGCAAAAATGTTAGTGATTCTTACAGCCATAACTGTCTTGGTTTTAACTTTGGGTCTCCAAAATGGAGCCTTAGGTCGAACCGACGCCTACTATTCCCTCGACGGGGAACGTGTCCTCACCTACTCCTCTTAGGAGAATTTACTTGTTGCCAACCGGCTACTCCGGTTGGACTTTTGCCCAGCAGTCCTTCGCCAGGTCTTCAGTACCAAGCAATCCTTCGCCTGGTGCCCAGCAGTCCTTCGCCAGGTCTTCGTGTCCTGACATTCCTTCGCCAGGTGCCTAGTAGTCCTTCGCTAGGGCTTTGTATCCTGGCATTCCTTCGCCAGGTGCCTAGCAGTCCTTCGCTAGGGCTTTGTATCCTGGCATTCCTTCGCCAGGTGCCTAGCAGTCCTTCGCTAGGGCTTTGTATCCTGCACACTTAATGAGCATGTTAGATAAACATTACCTCTTAACTTTTGAACCCTTTGCCATTATCAAAACACAGGTTCGACTTCGGTGCTGTCTGCACCAACAATCTCCCCCTTTTTGATTTATGGCAACCCGATTCAAAAAGTTAAGTTAATCAAGACATTTGATATAACAGTTTTAGTTCCCTCCCCCTGGAAGGAATCTCCCCCTAGGTTTCTCAAAGGTTCGTGGGGTTTTGAAAAAATTTCTTAGTCAACATGATGGAATTTATTTTTCAGAAACTTAGAACATTTTTCAAAAGAAGTTTTTAGAAAACTTAAACCAATTTTGGTTGAGTACTTTGGAAAAAATTTCCAGTCAATAATTTAGAAAATTTTCTAAAGAATTTTCAAACTCTTTAGTACTTTAGAGGCTTTATACTTAGAATCTTTTCTATTAGAGAAGTTTAGAAATAAGTACTTTAGAGAATTTTTGAACATAGCTTAAGTACTTAGAAAATACTTTTTGAAAACTGCTTGGGTCAAGTACTTAGAATCAATTTTGAAAACTATTTTGATCAAGTACTTTTGAACCAGTTTTGAGAAAACTAACTTA
>JAGFNQ010004668.1:173165-234947 GCA_024364735.1 Boesenbergia rotunda
AAGTGTTTAATGAAGAAAAGAGAAAAGTCTCTCTTCATTGAATGAAGAGAAGATGAAAGGACATGAAAGATGTGCTCTTTATTGACTTTAATGAAGGGAAGCAAAAGAGACAAAAGTCTCTTCATATTCATGGGATAAGTATAAAAGAGGGTCTAGTCATTTTGAATGATAGAGTTTTCCCCTTCTTCTCTTCCTCTCTTCTTCCTCTTCTCCTCTTGGCCGAAACCCTTCTTGGGTTCTTGGTGATCTTGTGAACTACCTCAAGTTGCTAGCACAACTAAGGTAGTTCTTCCCGAAGTAGAGAGATCGTGTCCGTGTGGATACACATAGAGGCATGGACGCTTGAACGTGCAAGAGATCCGGCGGCACTTGGACGAGCGGATAACGTAAGGGCACTCCAAAGGTATACACTGTAGATAGATCTATTAGATAGATGAACTTTGTATGAGTTTTCTTTCGCATGGATCGCTCGAGGGTTCTTGTTTCCGCTGCGTTTTGTGTTTATGTCGCCGGGAGAACCCAACAATTCAGGGGGAGGTTCACGATCTCACGGAGCAGTTTCAGAGGTTCCAGCAGCAGGACGAGATGTATGAGATGATGCAGCACTGGAACCTTATGTATCAAGCCCCTCCTCCTCCTTCTTCAGGAGATGACATGTAGGCTCAACTTGATGTGGTGGTGATAGTGTTGAGAGTGTATTGAGCTTTGGCATTTTTATTATCTCTCAAACACTTTATTTCATATTGTATTATTTGGGGATTTCGGGGCTATGGCCCTTGTAGTACTTACTTATGTTTTCATATGCATTTTTAGCTCATGACTTGATATTGCTTAAATGAAATATTATTCTCATGTTACTATGGTTGTATGGGAAATTTCATTATATCTTTTATCAAGGGGTTATGGTAAAAAGGGGGAGTTTTATCACTTGTTTTGTCTTGAGGATCTATATGACAAAAGGGGGAGGTTTACAAACATTTCTATGTGTTAAATGTTATAGGATGGACTTGGAAAGCATTTGGATTCAAGTCTAGGAGGGAAGAGTGATACAAAATGGGTTGTTTTTCAAAAAATTAGAATTTTTATCAAAAAGGAAAGCATATTTGGTATTTTCACAAAACTATATTTTTCTAGGATAGAATACATCATATGAAATATGCTTGCAAAATTTCAGAATTTTTTGAATTTTGTGAAATTTTTTAGGGGTTTCTGAATTTCGGCTGAAAAATTCAGGTTTCTGTCTATCAGTCGACTGCTGATCTTACTGTAAGTTTATGGTTTGCAGGCACCAGTCGACTGGGAACTGGGCAGTCAACTGGTACTTCTGTTTTCTGATTTCTGTGAGTTTTCATTAATAGAAAGGTGTTCTCATTGATACTAAGGTTAGGATTGCTTGGGGCAATCTTTTTGATGGTGTCAAAGGGGGAGAACTTGTGGTTTTAAGTTAGATTTTAACTTAACTTGTGAAGTTAGGATGTTAACTTAACTTGTGGTTATGGAAATTGAAAATTATGTGGAGGGCATAGGTTAAGGGGTAGGAGGCATGTTTATGTTGCTTACTATGTCTGTAATTTTTAATTGTTATTGTTGTTTTTGCACCTAACTTAAACATATTACCACACATCTAAAAGGGAGAGATTGTTGGGGCAATCGGCCCAAGTTTTATCGGGAAGATCATGAGTTTTGATGTGTGTGTCAATATGATTAAGTTAAGGGTTCATGTTGATTTAATATGTGTATGTGAGTGTGTAGGTTTACAGGATACACATTGACTTTGTTGGACATCTTTGGGGCCGGTGAAGGATGGCATGGAGGCAAGCTGAGGGCTTGTGTGCGCATCTGAGGGACCGTGAACAAAGCAAGGACGATGAGCCGAGGGAAGCGAACTTTGAGGCATACATGAAGGATGACATGGAGGTAAGCCGAGGGCTTGTGTGCGTATCTGAGGGCCGAGAGCGAAAGTCTAAGAGGGCTTGAAGGCAATAGGTCGAGGCTACTGGAGCAGGGACGATGAACCGAGGGAAGCGGACTTCGAGGCATATGTGAAGGGTGGCATGGGAGACGAGCCATGGGCTTGCGTGCATCCAAGGGACGAGAGCCAAAGTCGAAGAGGGCTTGAAGGCAACAGATCGAGGCTACTGAAGGAAGAGTCAACTGAGTCGTAAGGATTCGAGTGCTGAGAGAACTATATTCGGGAAGGGAAATCCTAAGGTTCGATTGCTGAGAGATTTGTACTCGGGAAGGAAATCCTAAGGTAGCAGTCGACTGGTGCTAAGTCAGTCGACTGGTAAAGAGCATAGAAAGATTAGTCGACTGGTAATGGACCAGTCGACTAATGCAGTCGACTGGGCGGTCGACTGATGTAGACCAGAATGCGAATCGTCAAGGTGGTGACATTTGAATTTGCGAAGGACCAGTCAACTGACCCTGGGGAAGTCGACTGGTAACGGTCAAATCAGCCTCGAGCACTATTTAAGAGGGCTCGTTTATGGTTGTTTCTTCTTGGCGAAACAAGCTTGGTAAGAGTCTGTTAGTAGCCTACAAGTGCTTAGGTCATGTCAAAGTGTTGTGGTGACGTTTCTCCACCCACAAAGAGTGACAAGAGTTAGCTGGAGGTGATCCAGGGAATCATCCACCGAAGGATCGGGATCGTCCACCTTACGGGCAGCCGTGGAGTAGGAGTTTCATCTCCGAACCACATAAATTGGTGTGTCTTTCTTGTTTGTTAGTTTTAGTTTTTATTATTCTTCTTGCGCACTAACATTTGTAGGAAGAAAGATCGAAAAATTGCTATTCATCCCCCCCCTTCTCTAGCAAACGGTAAGATCCTAATAGGGCTAGCCTAGAGCGTCGTTTCTTTCTCATCGCCTCCCGTCTCAGGGAGGTTGGGGGAGGACTCTGCTCCTTGGTCCTTGGAATGCTCAGGCGTACCTTGGTCATGAGGCTGCCCCGTTGCTCTTGTGTTATTGGGCGGCTTCGCCGTCTCCCTCAATTCTTCGGGCAAGTCGACCACTGAGGTGGTGGGTGCAGGAGGAGGAGCCAAGGCATGTTTGTTGGCCTAGTCCCACTTGAGTATCCAATTCATCGTCTGGGACAACATGATGTCCTCTGTAGTATAAAGACAATAAAGCATCAGTTAGAATTAACGAACGTCTATGATATTATTAGCTTACCAAGGTTGCAACTTATGCGGGTGGCATTTGGCTTGAGTCCCGCCCGGTATATAAGTTCATCACTTTGCACCAGACGGGAGCCGCTAAACTCCAGGCTAGACAGGATGCTCCTAGCCCACTGGTAACTCGGATCCTGCTGGAAGTCGCCCAGATCCGACACTACTGGTAGACTCTCCCTCCAGCGAACATGACTGAAGGGTCGCTGGGTAGTTGAATAAAGAAAAAACGTTCCTTCCACCCCTTATAGGAGGAAGGAAGACCCCCTATGAACCTATGACTGGAGCAAGCCATGAAACCTAAAGCTCCCCTGGACGCTTGGTTATGGAGGAAAAAGAAATGGAAAAAACGGAGGGTCAAGGGAATATCAAAAAGTTTGAAGAACATAAATGCTCCGCTCATCTGAGTGAAGACATTGCGAGCCATCTGATGAAGGGGGATGTTAAAGTAGGAAGAAATGCCCATGAAAAAGGGCGGAAGAGGAAATCGAAACTCTAATTCTACCTGCCCGAGGAAGAAAGTAAAAAATCCTAGGGGAGGTTCGACAGGAGACTGGTTTGCCCCAGGAACTTCCATTTACAGTTCCTCCGGAATGTCGTATGCTTCCCGAGCGGCTTGTAGGGTCTCTAGTTTAACTTTGGAGGAGGTGGCCTCGTACCATTCTGGTTGGTAAACCTCCTCCTTCTCTGGTTTCTCCTTCCTCCGTTAGTCTTTTATTTCTTCCTTGCCCATGACTCCTAAAGGAAATAAGAGGAAGGAGATGGAAGAAGAGAAGAACATACAAGTGGGGAGGGAGCCTTAACAAGATGGAAGCCTAGCAAGCGTGAACGGAGAACACGTACTCTGTTAATCGACGAGGCAAGAAGGGGGATGAACGTTGCATCTCCTTGTTTTATAGGGAAGAAGCCGCCCTCGTGCGGGCAATGGAGGCGTGGCATGTGGACGTTGATGGCCTCCCATCTCGAGGAGCTGCCTCTCTTTAAAGTCATTGTATGGTAAGGCTCAGCGACGCGCGTCAGCAGGAGATTGCGAACGAGATATCTAGACACATGGCGAAGCGGCATTTGTGGAGTTATTTTGTCGCCATTAAGAGATCCCATGCACTTTTTAATGGTTGATTGACAGCTATCATTACCCCACTTTGAAACTCGCGGGGACTTTTTGTTGGTGCAGGAAGCACCATATCGAACCTGGTTTTGATATTGGCAAAGGATTCAAAGTTAAGTTTATTTGTGATCTAACGTTGTTCACTGAGTGTGCAGAAAAAGCCCTAGCGAAGGACTGCTAGGCACCTGGCGAAGGACTGCCAGTATCCAAGCCCTAGCGAAGGACTGCTAGGCACCTGGCGAAGGACTGCCAGTATCCAAGCCCTAGCGAAGGACTGCTAGGCACCTGGCGAAGGACTGCCAGCAACCAAGCCCTAGCGAAGGACTGCTAGGAACTGGCGAAGGACTGCCAGCATCCAAGACCTAGCGAAGGACTGCTAGGCGTCAGGCGAAGGACAGCTTGGGACCCAAGCCCTAGCGAAGGACTGCTAGGCAACTGGCGAAGGACTGCCAGTATCCAAGACCTGACAAAGGACCGTCAGGCAAAAGTCCAACCAAAGGAGCGGTTGGCATCAGGTAAATTCTCCCGAGAGGAGTAGGTGAGGACGCGTTCCCCATCGAGGGAACAGTAAGCGTCGGTTCGACCTAGGGCTCCATTTTGGAGACCAAAGTCAGAACCAAGACAGCTAAGGCTGTATAAAATAATAATTAATTATTTTATTATGTTTTGGACTAACCCTGGATGCAGGACCGAAGGAACGTGTGTCTGCAACTCAGAGAGCCTCAAAGGAGTGAGGCAGCAGCTGAGTAAGGCGCCCTGAGTGTCCAGGGTGCCCTCAAGGTGAACCAAAACCAAGCGAAGCAAAAAGGGCTTCAGCCGCTTACAGAGCAAGGCGTCCTCAGCAGCGAAGGCGCCCTGGTCAGCGAAGGCGCCCTCAGCAGCCAAGGCGCCTCCAGCCCAAGACTGCGAAGCTCCAGCTTTATCCACAGCCAAGATTTCTGCGCGGAAGAAGTCAGCCAAGGCACCCTCTACGACCAAGGCGCTCCCGTGGTCAAACTTAATCCCTGTTCGAGCGGGATAGAAGTTGACCGAGCGATCTGCGGATCGCCTGACACGTGGCAGGGCGCCCCCGACGTCCAGGGCGCCCTAGGTGCTATAAATAGCACCCTTCGACCCCAAGCTTGAAATCAACTTCGTACCAACGCTTCCACGCTCTTCTTTGCGCACGCCTTGTTCCAGAAACTGCCCAACTCAAGCGACGACGTCCTGCTGCTCCGGAAAGTCAACCTACAACCGGACGTCGGTAACAGAAGAAATTTCTTTTAAAAGTTTATAGTGCTATACTTGTAAATCTCTTTCTGTAAACTGATTTTGCGTTCATATAGAATTGCCCAAAGTAAACGATCAACGATCGTGGGCCTTGGAGTAGGAGTCGACCTAGGCTCCGAACCAAGTAAAAAATACTGTGTTCGCGTGTTGTGTTTATTTTCGCTGTGCAAATTACTCTCTCCATAAATTCGAAAAGTTTTGTCGATATTCACCCCCCCCTCTATCGACTCTATCGATCCAACACTTTTTGCTTAATTCAAAAGATTGCCTCGGGCCCAAAGATGAATGTTGTGATTCCTCGGACTCAACAAAGCCGCCAACAGGGAAGTAATAGATAAAGGGGCCCACAGATGCGTAGATTCCCCCCCCCCCCCCCCGTCACATGATTAGTCTAATCAGTCAGCCACACTTCCTTCGATTAGACTTGAAGGTAAGGACTTATGATGGGGTTGAGCATCCCGTTGTTGACACGTGGCACATGGAAGCTACGTGTCTGAGTCCAATGAACCTAAAGGCCAATGTTAAGCTCCCAAGACCCCCTCGGGAGTGCAGGGGCCCAACGGCCAGCCGAACCTTGGGCTCTCGAGACTACCTCGGCAAGGTAGATCCCCTCGGGATGGCATATGCCCGAGACCACCTCGATAAGGCAAATCCCCGAGATCCCCTCGGGAGGACATACGCCCGAGACACCTCGGGTAGACAGATCCCCGAGACCAACTCAGGATGGCATATGCCTGAGACCACCTCGGCAAGGTAGATCCTCGAGATCCCCTCGGGAGGGCATACGCCCGAGACTACCTCGGGTAGGCAGATCCCCGAGACCAACTCGGGATGGTATATGCCCGAGACTACCTCGGCAAGGTAGATCCCCGAAATCCCCTCGGGATGACATACGCCTAAAATCACCTCGGGAGATAGATCCCCGAGCAAGACCTATTCGGGAGAGCGGAGCCCAAAGACCAATACATCATACAACCCGACTTCAAGTAATCATTCATCTTGCCAGATTAGGAAAGTCGTCGGATATTTATTGTCCATTACACGCGATAATTAATGCCTTAATAATCGCTGTGGTCATTACCTAAAAGTTATCATGTAATCGACGATTCCAGAACGTGGAGATACATGTGATCAAGCCCTCAGGTATAAAAGGTGCCTCGACACGCAGGTAAAGGGGGTACACTCTTTGGACTCACAAACCTTCTACTTCCTCATTGTCCTCCTTCAAGTGACCTAGATTTTGACTTGAGCGTCGGAGTGGGCTCCACCGAAAAACCTCCAGTGTATTCCCATTAACGCTTGTGTTGATCTCGCAAGGCGCGATTTACTTTTATTCATCATCATCCTCATGGGCTGGACTCTGGTGACTCGTCATCTGCGTCAATTCCTTCCAGAACAATCCTAATCGTTTTTGTTGGTTTGAGTATTTTGTGTAGGATCAGTGTCGTCGATAGAGGGGGGGGAGGTGAATATCGACTGTAAAAATTCGCGGAAACTCGTCTTACTTTTGAAATTTGGTCTAAGCAGAGCGTTAATAGCACAGCAGAAAATAAAGCAGAAAAATAAAGAACGACACAAATTGCACACGGGATTTTACTTGGTTCCCGACCCCCAGGGTCAGTACATCCAAGGCCTAAGCACGGGAACGCCCGTCCACTAATGGTCTCCTTTTCAGACTTTCCGGAGGCGGAGAAACATGTCTTACAGTGCAAGAGTTACAAACAAAAGATAGATAAAATGAAAAATGTAGAATGTAAACTCAAACCGAACAAACAGATTGAAACTCGGCCGATCTGGACCTCCAAAGTGTCGCGCACTTCCTCCTGGAGCCTCCTGGTCGCAGAGCTTCGTCGTTAGCGCTTTGTCGTCACTTGGGAAGCTTAGAATCGTTCCGGAAAGTTGTGTTTAGAGCTGAGGGGTCGAATCCCCTTTTATAGGCTTCATTGGGGCGCCTGTGTTGATGGGGGCGCCTCAAAGAGCTTGGTCAAAAATTATCTCCGCGCCGAACTCGCCGTAGCAGATAAGCCTCTTGACCCAGGCGCCCTGGTCCTTTGAGGCGCCTAGCTCCATCTAGGCGCCTCCATCAATGGGGGCGCCTAGCTCCATCTAGGTGCCTTCTTCAATGGGGGCACCTAGCACCCTTTTCCAGTTTTGTTTGTTTGGTTGTTTGCCTGTTTTGTCTTCTCTTTTAGATACCTGCAAGATACATAAATACAAGGCAAACATGTAGATAATCTTAACCTTAAGGACTTGGTTCTGACTTCGGATTTCCGCGAAACCCTAGGTCGAACCGACGCAAGTTCCCACCCCCGGGAACGCGCCTTTCACCTACTCCTCTCAGGAGACGGTTGCCACCCAGTCCATTCGGCTGGACTTTAGCTTAGCCTTCGATACTCTCGGATCTCAAGACGTCCGACCCTCGACCCGTCTCTACTTATGTCGTTAGTCATCGCTCAGCTAAGTTGCTCAATCCCTCAGACCAAGACTTCGTGCCCAAACCCTAGGTCCAGGACTTAGTGTCTAACTTCACTCATCAGGACTTTTGCCCAATTCCTCGAACCAGGTCTTCGGTGCCCAACCCTCGGCAGGACTTAGTGTCCAATTCCTTGAACCAGGTCTTCGTGCCCAGCTTCACTCACCAGGTCTTAGTGCCCAATTCTTAAAATCAGGACTTAGTGTCTAGGTTAACTAGGACTTTTCTTCACTTTGTTATACCTTTCTTGACTAACCCTTCCCTTGTTCAATGTATCACTGACTTAAGTATATTGTCAAACATTGAAATATTTAGAGGAGGACATCACTGATACAACTTGCACCAACATTCTGTATAGGTCAATTTTGATCTTGTGGAATTTCATTTAGGTATGATACCTTTGAGAAGGCACAATAATGTAAATTTGAGTCATTCCTATTGAGATTACAAGTTAAAGACATCATCGCTTGAGTTGTAAATATAGAGTCATTGTCCCCCGTGTATGCTTTGATGCTACTGAGCAAGGGAATCTGCCAATTTAAGAAAATAAATCGATATGCGGTGTACATTAGAAAATATCAATCAGAGACAGAAAAAAAACTAAAAAATTTACCTTTGCTAAGTCCACTGTCTGAAATATGATTCCAACTAAAAACCCCAAGGATACTCCAAAGACAATGAACAGAATAAACCTCATGATCTGATTTGGATTACCAATAAACTCACTGCAACTCTGCAAGTAATAACAAAAGACAATGAGAAACATAGAGATAACTGGACAATAATGAAAATCCCATAAGAAGAGATAAACTACAAACCTTTGCCAAAAGTTTGCAGGGTTTACCATTTTTACGCCAATGACAAAGAAACAATGCTAAGCAGTTCCACATTTCTGCAATAAAACTCATAATCAGAGTTCTGAAATAGATAAGAAATAAGTCAAGAATACCTAAATTCACTCAACAAGATCAAGAACAAAATGGTTGTGCTCTTAGCCCAAGAAGAAATTGATTTCAAATAACTAGAAAGATGAAATAGATGATTATATAAGAAGGGGTGCTTTTGGCTGGGGCGAGATATACCATTAGTCGAATCGTTTGTTCTATATAAAACCGCATCTTTATGTAAACACGGGTAAGAATACTAAACCCAAAGCAAGTTCTACTTTACATCCAGAAATATCTTCTTCCTCCATTCAAAGCCTATAAGATTCGAACCTCATTCAATCCCCAAAGGAACAAAACATTGCTCAAAATCCCGTCTTTCTCCGACAAACGCCCAATTTCCATCAAGAAAGCTATAGGAACAGCTTTAAAAGACGCTGACGATGGAGGAATCTCGCACCTAATCTCTTCAAGGAAACGAGGTTGAGCGCTTGAAGTGAGGCTTCGCCATCGTACGATAATAAGGCAGAATGGTAAAATGTTATCTCCTGGCATACCTTTCTCTTAGTTACCATTGCCATATATAGAAAATGTTAAAGTAATCTTGATATCTAAGGGATTAAGATAGCATTTGTTTCAAATTTATTAATCGGAATGATAATAAGATTAATTGAGAGATCAATGATCAAGAATCATGATTGCATTGGTAGTATTTTGTTTAAATTCTGGTCGGAATGAAAATTATTTTTATTAATGAAGTTTGTTTCAGTTCAACTTTAATAATGATAATCTATTAAAATAGAGAAAGTAAAATCAAATGGGTTGAGAGATAAAGTAGAAAAATACGGAAAGAGAAATTATAAGAAGGGAGGTAGAAAAAGAAATTTAAACAAAATAAGAGAAAATATGATGATAAAGAAAATTAAATTAATAGTAGAGAAAGAAAGTAAGATAAGATAGCTAAAGAGGAAAAATGTAATAAAAAATGGACGGAGAAATCATTAAAAATATAAAGAGAGAAAATAAGATAAGAGAAATGGAGAGAGAAAGTGATATAGAAAATATAGCGAAAAAAAATAAAGATAAATAAATTATAATAAGAGAGATAGAGATAGAGTGTGACATTGAAA
Source organism: Boesenbergia rotunda (assembly GCA_024364735.1). Lineage (NCBI taxonomy): Eukaryota > Viridiplantae > Streptophyta > Magnoliopsida > Zingiberales > Zingiberaceae > Boesenbergia > Boesenbergia rotunda. The sequence continues at coordinate 183,199 of JAGFNQ010004668.1, forward strand.
ATATAGAGAGAGAAAATAGATGAGAGAGAAAGTGATATAGAAAATATAGAGAGAAAGTGAAAAAATAAAGATAGATAAATTATGATAAGAGAGGTAGAGAGAGAAAGTAATATAAAAAATATAGAGAGAAATTGATATAGAATATATAAAGAGAAAATGAAAAAAAATTAAATATAGATAAATTATGACAAGATACATAGAGAGAGAAAATGATATAGAAAATATATAGAGAAAAAATGAGATAAATAAGTAGAGAGAGAAAGTGATATAAAATATATAGAGAAAAAAATATAATAAGAGAAATAATAAGAGAAAACAGTAAATCTTTAGAGAGCCAAATTTTAAAATGTAGAGAGAGAATGTAATAAGAGATATAGAGAGAAAAAGTAAAATGAGAATGTAAAAGAAGATAGTAAAATGAAAAAATTATTTTAAAAAAGAGTATTTGAGATAGAAAAATGATAGGGAGAGTAAAAATGGGAGAGTGAAAAATATAGTGAATAACGTGGCACCTTACATGATGCGATCTCCGACGGGTTCACCGTGTCCCCAGGGTATATATAGTTTGATTCAGGGCGACGGCCGAAGGTCGCCGATGGTGTCCAAGCGATAATCGGACGTGTGCATGTAAAGTGTCACATCATGCCACATCATTCACTATGCTTTTCACTCTCCTCACTCTCCCTATCATTGCTCTTTGAGATATATGAAAAATAAAGGAATTATTAAGGAGTTTGATTAATGAGAGAGAATAGAGAATGCACATGGAGAATGATTTTTTTTATTTTCATTTTGCATACAAAATAGTATCAATAGAAATAATTATCATCGATTCTCATTCTCTATTCCCCAAATCAAACGCCCCTAACTTCTTTCCTCTCCCCATAAGACGAGATCTTTTGTAACTGGCACTTGCTCTAATTATTACGTCGGGGCTGCTAACGGCTTGCATTGCAGGTGTGTCCTTCGGGACTGTTAGTGGCCTTGGCGTCGCAAGCAGCTTGCAGAATTGTCGTGTCCTTGAGGGATGTTAGCGTGTGCATAACGGTTGTATCCCTCTGGACTGCTAGCAGTGTGCATAACAACCTTGTCCCTTGTGACTGCTAACGGCTTGCCACTACAAAAATAATAGCAAATAGAGACGGACGTAATCCGTCGCTATTCCGTCACAAAACACTCATAGCGACGGAGTTAGCACCGTCGGCCGAAAACCCGTCGCAGAGCTAAGGTAGCGACGGGGAGAAAAAACTCCGTCGCTATATTAGCGACGACATATAAACCTATCACAAATACCGAGAAAATGGGGTGACATGGCCGGGGGATTTAGTAGCGACAAATGGTCAAATATCCGTCGCAAATCAATCGTGGTAGCGACAGATATGGTCAAACTCCGTCTCTAATATATCGTAATAGCGACGGATTCGATCAAACCCCGTCGCTAATCGATCGTTATAGCGACAGAAAAGTCAATAATCCGTCGCTATTTGCGACGGATTTTTAAATATATCCGTCGCTAAATCTGGAAATTTTTCACAGCCAAATGCTGTTTCTTCCACTTCCCATATATACATCAATAATATACAAAAGATCCAAACAAATATGAAACAAAAATAGATATATCAACATCCAAACATTCACAACAATCCAAACTTTCATTTCCAATCCAATTCAATCCAAACATTCATTTCCTAATGTATACATCCAAACTTTCATTTTGAATCCACTATCCAATCCAAACTTTCATTTCCAAACTTATACAATCCAAACTTTGAAACAAGAGTAAACATCCAAACTTTCCAATGGTTTATTCAATACAAACAACAGTAAATATCCAAATGTATACATCAAAAGAAGCTAAACATAATTCAGACTATACGAAAAGAACTATATACACCAAAAGTTAAAGGCAGTAGAGCATTACGTACATGAATATCAGAGTGAATAAAGGATGGAAAGGAAAAATATTCCTGCAGAATAGAAGATAAAAAGAAAGTTAAATAGAATTAATATCTAAATATAACTCTAATAATATTAAATATGTAAATGAAAATTAACAAATAAGAAACAATTAAGGAATAATATCGAATATGCATACCTTTCAAGCAGGGGAAGAAATCTGAATTCAACTCTGATGATGTGCAATCTGTAAACATAAATAAAGTAATAAGAAGACAATCATTATGAATATAATAACTCAATCCATTGTTACTAAAAAAATATAGAAAAAAATAGAACATACCACTAAAATATCTCTACTCCTCTCTGGTATCCTCAGGATCCTCTGTCTCCTGAGACTCAAAACGAGGGGCGGGAAAACGAGGGGTGGGAGGGGCTGGCATCTGTGTCATCGGCGTCAGGGTCACTGCAAAAGCTTGCATGTGTCTGACTATCTTCTCAGTGTGTGTCTGGCGAGCCCGCAAATCACTCAACTCAGCATCACTCGCTGCGTCCCTCGCTGCCCACGCTGCGTCCCTCTCGGCCCACGTCGACTCCATCGACATGATTCGAGTCCGCAGGGCATCATTTTCCTCCCTCAAATGACGAACCTCACTAGAGGAAGAGGAGGAGGATGCTGGACGTCCCCTAACCCCTGGAACTCTCATCTGACCATATGTAATCTTTGTCTGAGAGCCCAGGCCGTATAGGGCGGTCTTCCTCTTCCCACCGACGTTATCAAAATAAATCTGATTCACATCGTTGGAGGAAATAGGTTGTGCATCCTCCCCCTCTACAGCAGGCTGAGACGTCTGTGCCTTTGCAACTCTAGTGGTCATTGCTTCCTGTGAAATAATAATTTAATTAGTCTATATAAAATGTCAAAACAAATAAAATATAATTAATATACTTACATTGATTGCTAGGGAGCGTCGATCGATAAAAGACCCATCTTTTTTCTTGTGGGTCTTGCTGAATACCTCCCAACTAGTGGGAGGTCTCTGTAACTCAGCAGCCTGTATACACAAAATATAATGTTTAAACATATCAAAAAAAACATACTAAATGCCTTTAATAACCTAAATAAAAACTACTTACCAAATCACTGGCATGCTGGACAATGGAACAGGATCCAGCCGTGTGCTTCGTGGATCCCATGCTGGGGTCAGCAAGCTCTGAATTGCGATTGGCTCGAGCAATCACATCATTCTCTTGCCAGTGCTGGCCATCCCAGATAGCTCACCATGTTGCCCAAATAGTCAGGGACCTCTGTAGGTCTATCAACCTTTTTCTCCACTTATAGACCATGTCCCTGTACAATTTGGAGCAGTAGGCATTCCATGTTTTCTTGAACTCCTCCTCTGCACCCTCCTCCCAGGTATACCTTTTCTGTAAAAAAAAAATAATATGGTTAGTATCAAAAAAGTTGTAACATCAAATTAAATATACATCTAAACTACTTACCAAAAACTCCCCGTAATAGAATGTTTTCAAATCATTTTCAATATGCTCCCATGCGGTCGAAGTTGACAATATTTCTTTAAATTTTTTAGAAATATAAGAAGAGACCTGATGCCCATCCGGTATAAAACTGTAGAAAAAAATAAAATATAATTAATCTAATTAATCAAAAAATTAATCTAATTATTCAAACATGATCTAATTAATGAATCAATAAATCTAATTAATCAACAAATTAATCTAATTATTCTTACAATTAATCTAAAATTAATCAACACATGATCTAATTAATGAATCAATTAATCTAATTAATCAAACAATTAATCATCTTAATAATCTAATTATTCAAACAATTAATCTAAAATTAATTAAATAATTGATCAATTAATTATACAATTAATGAATTAACAAAGAAAATTAATAACTAAATTAATTTAATGATTAATTAATTAATTAAATGATTAATTAATTAATTAATTAACTGATTAATTAATTAATAAATTATTTGCTGCTGCCGCTGGCGCGCCGCAGCAGCCAGCGCGCGACCGCAGCAGGCGCGCGCGCAGTTGCAGCAGGCAGTGATTGGCTGCGAGCGGCCGCGCGCGGCCGTGCCAAGTCGTGCCTGCCCGGAGAAGACCACGCCGCCACGGAAGCACAAACCAACGACGAAAATACGGCAAATGTGGCTTAGCTCGCGTACTTGGGATCGGAGGAGGGTTCGCCGGAGGAGAATCGCCGAGAGTGCATCGGAGAGGGGAGAGCTAGGGTTTCACCGGATCGCGTGGCTGCCGGGGGGGCGTCGCATTTTTTACCTGTTATTGCGATGGAATTAACTTGTCCGTCGCTGATTAGCGACGACTTTGACCAAGTCTGTCGCTATATTTAGGGGTTTGACCTGGCGCTCAAATCTAGCGACGGATAATTAAAATTATCCGTCGCTATAGCGACGACTTTGACCAAGTCGTCGCTATATTTAGGAGGTTGACCTGACGCTCAAATCTAGCGATGGATACTATCTATCCGTCGCTAATAGCGACGGACAATATAAAAAAAAAGTCCGTCGCTATTTGCTATTATTTTTGTAGTGTGCGTAATAGCCGCGTCCCTTATGGTTATTGTCATCTTGACCCGAATGTGACTTAGATTAACTCGGACTAAACTTAACTGAGAGCCGACTATTTTGATTCGAGTTAAGGTATGAATCGATTAGCTTGACCCAAGTTTTATCCTAAATCAGAATCAGACAAATTGAGGGTATGCTGATTAAACGATGAAGAAGAGGGCTGAGTCGATGGAGTTATGGATCATGCTACATGATATTGTTATTTCTACCCTATCAAATTCTTAGGGTGTGTTTGGTTCGGAGTTATTTTCGATAACCTTGATTATCCATCTATGTTTTATCAATGAAAATCTTATTTGATTTAGATAATCAGTGATTCTCAAGTAATAATCCATATCCGACATGTCAGCAAAAGCGGATGCAATCCGGAATAGGAAAATCTTAGGAAAGTAATTTTTTTTTGATTCCGGGATTATGAAACTTATCTTTTCAAAATTATGCTCCAATATTTACATTTAAGACAAAAATAACCATTACAATTTATTAAATTTCGGAGGCATTATTCGCGGTTGGCAATCGACAACAGCGACCGACAACCACCGTCGACGACCGGCGACCGGTAACGGCGACCGCCGTCGACCACCGCCGGTGACCGGTGACCGACAATGGCGACCGTCGGCGATCGACGCAGATAGTCGATGTCCGGCGACCACCGACCATCGGCCTTGATCGTCGGCGGTCGCCGGCTGGCAGCCCCCGACGATCAACGTTGATGCCGGCAGTCGACGTCGACAGCCGGCCATCGATCGACATTGACAACTTGCCGGCAGCCGCCTGCAGTCGCCCGTCGGGGTCGACAGCCGGCCGCAGCGTTAGACACTGACTGCCCACGTGAACATCTACGGTCGAAGCCAACGTTGGTGTCGTCAACAAATGTTTTTTATTTAATATTTTAATTAAAATTTTAGTAAATTAAATAGAGAAAAATTAAATAAATTTAATTTAAAATTTAATAAAATTATCTAAATAAATTTTAAAAAATAATCCAATTTTATTTATTATTTATTATTATTATATTTTTTTGATATTTTAATTTTTAAATTTAAAATAAATATAATCATATAATATTATATAACTTTTCTTATTTTAAATTTAGATAAACATATAATATCATCCTATCTAAATTTAACTAAAGGATAATACGATAAAATATTATATTATATTATAGCCTATTACCTCTAAAAAAATAAAATTTTATTTAATTACCTAAATTGAACCAGACAACTTCAGGTTATGTTTCATTTCTCATTATCTTAGTTGTGTGATTACTTGGTAATTACATAATCAAGATTATATATGATAATTTTAACTAAATGTATCTTTGGGTATAATTTGTTGGATACGATTTTGATGCCATCGATTGTTGAAAGTCAAGTTTGACTTCAAAATCGAAATCTAAGTTTCGCGTATATAAATCTGGACTATTTATTTGCTCAAAACCGAATAAGGGTGAATGAGTAATTAATTGTTCAAGATACACTCAATGGTGGCCGTCGGATCAAAGATTTGGACAGATCGCAAGAAGGTGCGATCTGGAGCGTCGGATCAAAGATCTGAATGTGAAGAGGGAGAATGGATCTGAGGCGTCGGATTAAATGTTCTAATCTGACGGCCGAGATCAAGATGGATCTGAAGAGTTATAACTCTTCAGATCAAGGGACGAGATTAAATGACCTTTAAAGGGTTATACCCTTTCGTTATGAACGGTCCAGATATGTCCGAACCAAAGGGTACTTACCTCTTCACTCAATATAAATAGATCCCTCCACTAGATCATTTCATTCATTCAAGCATTGCAATCCATAAGCATTTGCACTCCTCCATCTTCTACATCGAGAGTCCGAGAAGCCTACGGAAAGTTCGCCGGTCTCGGAATTTGAAGTGCTACTATTCCGAGATGACGTCGTTGTATCTTGGAAACGAATTGCTGCTATCCGTGAGCACCAGTAGCGGAGCAATATCATTTTACGGAGATAGTGTCCAACACTAGCCTCGACGTGAAATACCAATCAGTTTGCTTCCTCCGAAAGTAACCTCCCGGAAGTTCCGACGGTCGTGAATCGACTAAGTCAAATACCGAGGAGATATATTCGGAATTATTGAAGGAATAAATTTCCAACATCGTAAAACAATATCGGTGCAATTATTATAAAGAGCAATGATAGGGAGAGTGAAAATGAGAGAGTGAAAATCATAGTGAATGATGTGGCATGACATGACACTTTACATGCATACGTCCGATTATCGCTTAGACACCATCGGCGGCCTTTGGCCACCGCCCTGAATCAAACTATACCCTGGGGGGCACGGTGAACCCGTCGGAGATCGTGCATGCAATGTGCCACGTCATTCACTATGGTTTTCACTCTCCCATTTTCACTCTTCCAATCATTATTCTATTATAAAATAATTGACATCAAGAGGATTCGAACTGGAGACCTCTTGTATGTTAATTTGAGGTAGTAACCAACTACACCACCACACCAAGTTGAGAGAATCCGCTCTACAATAAAGTTATTCGGCAAACTGATATGGCCAGAGTCAACGATGTACCAACCGCCGTCGTCCCTCACGCCGAGAAGTCGAACGGAGCCGACTTCAAAATCAACGATATACCCACCGCCGTCCCTCACGCCGAGAAGCCGGAGAAATTCAACGGAGCTGACTTCAAAAGATGGCAGCAAAAGATGTTGTTCTACCTAACCACGCTGAACCTTGTACGGTTCCTGCGTGAAGACCCGCCAGCCGCTACAGAAAATAATTCCGGGAACCAGGTTGCTCGTGATGCGTGGTCACACGGAGACTTCCTGTGCCGCAATTACGTTCTTAATGCGCTGGACAATGCACTATATAACGTATATTGCATAATAGAGACGGCTAAGTCACTGTGGGAATCGCTGGAGAAGAAATACAAAACCGAAAACGCCGAACTGAAGAAATTCATCGTCGGCCGGTTTTTGGATTTCAAAATGGTGGATTCCAAGAGCGTCACGTCTCAGGTCCAAGACATGCAACTGATAATGTATGATTTGGACGCCGAAGGAATGACGCTGAACGAGTCATTCAAAGTTGCTGCGGTAATCGAGAAACTCCCTCCGTCATGGAAGAATTTCAAAAATTATCTAAAGAACAAGCAGAAGGAGATGGGACTTGAAGACCTCATCCTGCGGCTGCGAATAGAGGAGGATAATCGAAAATTATCCGACTCTAGAGGAACAAAGCGGACAGCCGACGAGATGTCCAACCTGACGGAACCAAAAGCGAAGAAGTCGAAGCAACCGAACCAGAAGACTCAAGGCAAAAAGTTCAAGGGCACGTGCTACAATTGCGGAAAGTCAGGACACATGTCCAAAGACTGCAGACGCCCGAAGAAGACAACCAAGAGCCAGAAGAATATTGCGAACCAAGTCGCAACCTCCGCTGACATAGATCTCAGCACTCTGGATCTCACTATGGTCGTGTTCGAAGCCAATTTGGTGGACAACCCGTAGCAGTGGTGGATCGATACTGGAGCAACCCGCCACGTCTATTCGGACAAGGCGATGTTCTCCAAGTACACCCCGATAAGTGGAAGAAAGCTCTATATGGGCAATTCCACGACGTCCTCAATTGTTGGACTCGGGACAGTTGTTCTAAAAATGACGTCTGGGAAGGAGCTAACTTTCATTGATGTGCTCAATGTTCCCGACATCAGGAAGAACTTAGTTTCAGGATCGGCACTTGTTAAAGCCGGATTCAAACTAGTGTTCCAATCCAACAACTTTGTGCTTATGAAGAACGGTGTCTTCGTAGGAAAAGGGTATTTAGAACAAAATTTGTTCAAGATGGTTGTAATGACTGTACACCATAATTTTGATGGTAATAAATTAAAAGCTTCCAGCTATGTTGTTGAGTATTTTAATTTATGGCATGATCGGCTTGGGCATGTCAATAATAATACTCTGAAACGTCTCGTCAAACTAAATTTATTACCGAACATCAATGTTGATGAAACACACAAATGCGAAGTGTGCGTGGAAGCGAAAATGACGAGACTACCTTTTCATTCGGTGGAAAGGTCAACGACTCCTCTAGAATTAATACATAGTGATCTATGTGACTTGAAATTCGTGCAAACTAGAGGAGGTAAAAAGTACTTCATTACTTTTATCGATAACTGCACGAGGTTCTGTTATGTCTTTCTTTTAAGAAGTAAAGACGAAGCCCTGGAAGCTTTCAGAACCTATAAAACGGAAGTTGAAAATCAACTTGAAAAACGAATTAAAATAATTTGTAGCGATGGAGGTGGAGAATATGGTGCACCGTTTGATGAATTCTGTTCAGAATCTGGAATTATCCATCAGACAACGACACCTTATTCACCTCAATCGAATGGTGTTGCCGAACGCAAAAATCGGACACTAAAAGAAATGATGAATGCTTTGTTGATAAATTCAGGCTTACCCCAGAATTTTGGGGGGAAGCCATATTATCAGCAAACCACATTCTCAACAAAATCCCTCACAAGAAAAATGATAAAACACCATATGAACTATGGAAAGGCCGCGAGCCATCGTACAAATACTTGAAAGTGTGGGGGTGCTTAGCAAAGGTCGAAGTACCTAAGTCAAAGCAAGTTAAGATCGAACCTAAAACGTTCGATATAATATTTGTCGGATATGCACAAAACAGTAGTGCATATCGCTTCATAGTTCATAAGTTAGACATTCCTGATATTCACGTGGGTACAACCATAGAATCTCGGAATACAATATTTTTTGAAGACGTGTTTCCAAATAAGAAGGAAACCGTTCAAAATAATGACAACGGAAGTTCTAACAAAGATAATGTTCCAGAACTTAGTTGTCATAAAAGGGTTACTGACAATCAAAGCGAAGAGCCACGTCTGAGCAAACGGGCTAGAGTTGAGAAATCGTTCGGGCCGGATTTCATGACATTCATGTCAGAAATGGACCCAAGAACACTAAGCGAAGCTCTCTCTGGTCCCGACGACCCATTGTGGAAAGAAGCTATCAATAGTGAAATTGAGTCCATCATGAATAACCATACTTGGGAATTAGTAGACCTTCCTTCTGGTACTAAACCATTAGGTTGTAAGTGGATACTAAAACGCAAGTATAAAGCTGATGGATCGATTGACAAGTATAAGGCCAGACTTGTAGCTAAAGGGTACAAGCAACAGGAAGGCCTTGATTACTTCGATACCTACTCATCGGTGACAAGGATTACGTCTATACGAGTGCTGACAGTCATTGCAGCATTGTATGACCTTGAAATACACCAAATGGATGTTAAGACTGCGTTCTTAAATGGTGAGTTGGAAGAAAAAATTTACATGGAGTAACCCGAGGGGTTCATAGCTCCTGGAACTGAGGGAAAGGTGTGTCTACTTGTTAAGTCGTTGTACGGACTTAAACAAGCACTAAAGCAATGGCACGAAAATTTTGACAAAATAATGTTGTCAAACGAATTCAGAATAAATGAATGTGACAAATGCATTTATGTCAAAAGCACACCTGAGAGTTATGTAATCGTCTGTCTATACGTAGACGACATGCTCATAATGGGAAGTAATCATGATGTCATCATGAGTACTAAGAAAATGTTGACCAATAGTTTCGACATGAAAGATATGAGTCAAGCATATGTCATATTGGGAATTAAAATTCTCAGGACGTCCGATGGGATAGTTTTAACACAAAATCGCATTATGTAGAGTCAGTATTGAAAAGATTCAATGCATACGATCTCTCTACTGTAAAAACACCTATGGATCTAAGTCAACACTTAGCGAAAAACCATGGTGAACCCATATCACAATTGGAATATTCCCGGATAATTGGCAGTTTGATGTATCTCACAAACTGTACTCGTCCGGATATTGCCTGTATGGTCAACAAACTGAGTCGTTTTACGAGCAATCCAAATGACACCCATTGGAAAGCAGTGATGCGAGTTCTTAGATATTTAAAATATACTATGAACTACGGATTACATTACGGAAAGTATCCCACAGTCTTGGAGGGATATTGTGATGCTAATTGGATCTCCGATACAAAAGACTCCAAATCCACTAGTGGATATGTATTCACGATTGGTGGAGGAGCAGTATCTTGGAAATCCACCAAGCAAACATGCATAGCTCGATCAACAATGGAATCCGAGTTTATAGCACTTGATAAAGCAACTGAAGAAGCTGAATGGTTGCGGATTTCTTGGAAGATATTCTGAGCTGGATAAAACCTGTGCCCGCCGTACTTATCCACTGTGATAGTCAATCGACAATTGGAAGAGCACAGAGTAGTATGTATAATGGTAAATCACGACATATACGTCGTCGACATAATACCATTAGGCAGTTGATCTCGAACGGAGCGATTGCAATCGATTATGTCAAATCTAAGGATAATTTGGCAGATCCCCTAACGAAGGGGCTAAATCGAGATCAAGTATACTGCTCATCAAGAGGAATGAGATTGAAAATCTACAGCTAAAAACGACTGTAGCGGTAACCCAACCTTGTTGACTGGAGATCCCAAGATCTTGGTTCAATGGGACAACTAAGTTACAGAAGTTGTGTAACAGCACAAGAGAAATAATTATCTCTACTATCCCAATCCTAGGATGATTTGGTGCTGTCCTACCACATGTAGTGAGAATAAACTTATTCTTTTAATGACTTCTATACCTTTAAGGTGGAGTATGGTAGGATACTCTTGATAGAAGTGTCACCTATGTGAGTGTGAGGACAGACCGCTTCAATGAAACACTCATGAATCCAAGATGGTGTTTATGGCCGAAACGGAACCAACCATGAGAACTAAAAGTGGGTGAGATAAGTCTCTGTGTGGGTGTTATTGTCTTAGTATACACTAACAACTGAGCAGTTCAAGACATCACGTTCACTGCGCAGCCTAGTATGCTCGATAACATTCCACTACAGAAGGTTCAAAGCCACAAGCTACCTTTCCTGATGCATTGACTTATCGATTGGACTCATGTAAAGTGTCAGCATGCATACATGCAATACATGCATTAATTTCCATTCATGTGGGGGATTGTTGGATACGATTTTGATGCCATCGATCTTTGAAAGTCAAGTTTGACTTCAAAATCGAAATCTACATTTCGCGTAGATAAATCTGGACTATTTATTTGCTCAAAACCGAATAAGGGTGAATGAGAAATTAATTGTTCAAGATACGCTCAATGGTGGCCGTCGGATCAAAGATCTGGACAGATTGCAAGAAGGTGCGATCTGGAGCGTCGGATCAAAGATTTGAATGTGAAGAGGGAGAATGGATCTGAGGCGTCGGATTAAATATTATAATCTGACGGCCGAGATCAAGATGGATCTGAAGAGTTATAACTCTTCAGATCAAGGGATGAGATTAAATGACCTTTAAATGGTTATACCCTTTCGTTATGAACGGTCCAGATCTGTCCGAACCAAAGGGTACTTACCTCTTCAATCAATATAAATAGATCCCTCCACTAGATCATTTCATTCATTCAAGCATTGCAATCCATAAGCATTTGCACTCCTCCCTCTTCTGCATCGAGAGTCCGAGAAGCCTACAGAAGGTTCACCGGTCTCGGAATTTGAAGTGCTACTATTCCGAGATGACATCGTTGTATCTTGGAAACGAATTGCTACTATCCGTGAGCACCAGTAGCGGAGCAATATCGTTTTACGGAGATAGTGTCCAACACTAGCCTCGACGTGAAATATCAATCAGTTTGCTTCCTCCGAAAGTAACCTCCTGGAAGTTCTGATGGTCGTGAATCGACTAAGTCAAATGCTGAGGAGATATATTCAGAATTATTGAAGGAATAAATTTTCAACATAATTAAGTTGGTTAGATGATAAATTTATAAAATTTAGTAAAAATCGACAAAGCCTAAGAAATTAAGCGGATGGATTTCATTTTCTTTTACAAAAGTTATTTCCACCCCCATCATATTATAAAAAGCACATTCTTAAAGTATTATTTTCATATAATTAATTTATTTAATATGATATAACATAAAATATAATTGATTTTTTTTAAAGTTTATCTAGCAAATCGCTAGTAATATTTTCAGTTGTTGTTACATCCTTTTCGACATGTCACAGTGCACAAATTGCCCAAAGTTATTTTTTTAAGATCGTTAGTAAATTAAATAACAAAATAAATATTTTTAAAAATAAACTATAATTAAATTTTAACTATTTCTAAATTTTTTTTTCAAATTATAGGGAGAGACGTTAATAAATTTAATTATGAACCGATGTCCTCGCGCTATTACGTAACAAAGAGACGTTCCCAACTTCCAGCTCTTCTCAAACCGTTATAACTCTTTCGCCGTCTCCGTTATCTTCTCTTTTCCTTCCTTCTCTCTTCCTCTCTCTTGCGTTGCCCTTGAAGCGCTTCAATCTCAAATTGCCAAACCCTACGATGATGAGGCGATCCTCGCCGATCCTTTGCCGTCTCCTTGGAGGTTCTGCCTCCGGATCCTCCCTCAAGGTCCGGCGCTCCGTCACCTACATGCCCCGGCCGGGCGACGGCGCTCCGAGGCAGGTGACCTTGATCCCGGGCGACGGGATCGGGCCCCTTGTCACCGGAGCCGTGCGTCAGGTGATGGAGGCGATGCACGCCCCGGTGTTCTTCGAGACGTACGAGGTCCACGGCGACATGACGACAGTGCCAACGGAGGTGATTGAGTCCATCAGGCGGAATAAGGTGTGCTTAAAAGGAGGGCTCGCTACACCGGTGGGGGGCGGTGTGAGTTCTCTCAATGTGCAGCTGAGGAAGGAGCTGGACCTCTATGCGTCTCTGGTTCATTGCTTTAATCTTCCGGGATTGCCAACGAGGCACGAGAATGTGGATATTGTAGTCATCAGGGAGAACACGGAGGGCGAGTACTCTGGTTTGGAACATGAGGTGGTGCCTGGCGTCGTCGAGAGCCTCAAGGTATGCAGCTTCCTCATTTGCTTAAGTCATTCTTCAATACATTCTGTCTTCACTGGTTTTAAACGATATAAGGTGTTGTATGTTATACTTTGCCAGAATGACTTATTAAACGAATGGGAAGAGATAGACAGCTACAATTCATTATGATATGCCTGTGGTTGATGACTAAAAATACATATGCTCTTCTTTTGGTTTACAAGATTTGAACTTTTTATTATCTTTTCCTCTTATTTTTCTCATTTCCATGCTGACCTACTGTTGCTTCTGGATCACTATCATTCCTTTATTCAAGTCTTTGAGATGATAAACTGTCATTTGTTTGCCTCCCATCTGATCTAAACAGTTCAAGAACAGGTTGTGTTTAATACTCTTATAAACTCTAAATAATTGCTAATACAACAGTTCTTTTTATCCTTATTGAGATAGACAGGATTGAATACTTTATGCTAGTTTATGTTTTGATTGATCATTGTTGCTTTACTAGGAGAAAATTTAGAAGGTTGATCCAAAATGGAAAAGTTAATATGTTATTGTGTTTAAGATTAATATGGTGGTATTTCTTGTGCTTGTATAAATGTTTCTAGAAATGATTGCATCCTCATCTCATATTGTATGGCTCAGATTATCATATTCTGTATACAAACCAAATTTTGTGGTGAAATAGTTATTCTTTTTTCACGCTATAACTCATCATAAACAATTCCCTTTCCTTCTATTCATGTATATTTTGACTTTTCTACACTTTACCAACTGCACAAGAATCCTAATTAGGATTTCTATTTGAGAGCTGGTTATTTCATTGTATTCTTGAGTTAAGTCCTCTTTGACTGCTAATTGCTAATTAGATTCTCAAATGAGGCTATTGCAGCAATAAGGAAGTTTTACGACAAAGATTACTTAGTCTTTTGTCATCTTTCCAACTTCAGTCCATTTCACATTAATATGACATTTAAATGTCTCTTATAGTGATATCCGATTGCAAATTAGAAAGAAATGCTTTTATTAGGGTTCCATGGTTTTCAAAATTAACCAATTCCAATCTGGATTAGTCAAGTTTGACAAGCTCAACTAAGGCTGTTCCAGTTCATACGGAAAATTGAGTAATTTCTACTATCGGTACATAGTCTGCGAAAATTGGCAAAAATTAAGCAAGATAGGCTTCAGCAACAAAAGGTAATCAGGAATCTATGGGAGATCTAAGATTGTAGACAAAGTCAAGCTGTTTTCTTTGCTCAAATTGCCTATAAACTTTTATGAAAATGAGAAAAGAGAGGAGATGTAGAGAGTTAGGAGGGGAGGAGGGTAGGAGTTTTTTTGTAGGAAATCTTAAAGCTCTTCAACCAACTTTGTCTGCTTATATTTCCATGGCTTAAAGCACCAAGAAAAGAGAGGAGAACCAGACAAACTCATATTGAATAATTGGCTTGATCACAACCTTAGTTTTATAATATGTGTGCTAATTAATTTCATAAGATATACCATATGTAAAATTTTTAGAAGAAGAGTAAGATTATCCATTTATTTATTTTTTATTTTTTTTTAATCTTAGAACCACATCTTCATATGTGATATTGTAACGCCCCAACAAGTGATTCTTTTAGCACAAAAATCGAACATCTAACTAAATGCCTGTGCTAGGTGATGACAAAGTTTTGTTCAGAACGCATTGCAAAGTATGCTTTTGAGTATGCTTATCTCAACAACAGAAAGAAAGTCACTGCAGTTCATAAAGCCAACATCATGAAGCTTGCAGATGGTTTGTTCCTAGAATCGTGTCGTGAGGTTGCAACAAAATATCCAGGGATAAAATATAATGAGATTATAGTTGACAATTGTTGCATGCAACTTGTTTCAAAGCCAGAACAATTTGATGTCATGGTATGCTTCTCCATTTTGCACTTATATCTTCAGCATTTTTTGCAGTTGCTTTCCTTCGGATGTTTTTTTCCTTGTAGTTCCTGGATTTGGTTTACAAGTAAAACGAATGAACTATGAGGACCTTTTTCTCTACTTAGATGTTTCAGATGCTCCAGTTTGTATCTCAGATTAATGCTTGGATAAATAAAATGTCAGAATATGAAATTGGCTTGTTTTTACTCACTATAGGATCTAGACAATATATTGTATTCTTAGTTACAATTAGTTGACTTCACCGCCATAGAGATTGCTTGTGACTTGACAATGATGAGAAAAACTTCTAAGAACCATTTCCTCTTTGTGAAGAGAAAGATACAAAAGTAAGAAACAAAATTGAACAAGAAGCATCTGTTTTATGTGGTTTAACAAAGTTGCCTAAGTCCGCGATTGAGAGAATTATATGATGTTGCCATCAAATGTATATCATATCACCAGTGCCAAGCGTACCTCCACGTTACTACACCTTTCCACGAAATAATTTACATCTCCTTTTTTAGATTAAGTCGAGGGCAGACAATATAACTGTTTCCTAATTATCAAGTCAATGAAATACTGTTTCACAGTTTCTGAAAGTCTGAATTTGGAAAGATTGGTCTGGGAACACCATATTGGGAATGATCATGTCAAGTTATCAGAAGTCAGAACATCTGATTGGTTTGGCACAAAAATCAGTTCTGTAATAGTGAATCAACAGCAATCAGTTTAGCAGAAAATTTGATATATAGCTCATCAGACTGTTTAATGTTTCAAGAAAGATTCATAGCTTGAGTAATTACACATCATCACATCTTTTAGCAAGCTAAAGAGAAAATGTGGTTGTTGTTGACATTTAGGACATCAAACTTGATTATCTTACACTTGAAATATTAATAGTGTGAATTTTTATGCTATTCCTTTGTTTGATCTATCTGTAATGTGTGTCTGTGCGCGTGTGTGTATCAAGCCCACACCACTTGTGTTAATCTCCAATCATATTTGTTTGAAGACCTTGTCCATCATGATACCACCTGTGTCGTCCAGAACATAATGTTATATCTATGAATATATGATTAGTGTGGTTCAGTCACTAAATTGTTGCTTTTGGGAAAATCTAAGCAGTAAAAGCTGAAGATGATGAGTTTCATGTTGCCGAACATTGAGATACTAGAATTTTAAGCTGCAATTGAATAGAATCATTTAGGACAATGATTTTGTTTTATTTTCCTTTGAAAACACATTTATTTCATTTCTATGTTGAAGGAACTTCATCTGCACAAAGTGAATATTTTCTGCAAGGTTGGTTTCTGTCATTGTAGGCTCATGCGTAATCATTCTTTTGCAGGTCACGCCAAATCTTTATGGTAATTTGGTGGCCAATACAGCTGCTGGAATTGCTGGAGGAACTGGAGTTATGCCAGGAGGTATCTTGAGATACTCACGTGCAATGTTTATACTACAATCTTTATACTTGCACAATTTTTATCTATGATAAAAAATTTATTGTTAGTTTTTGGTAAGTGAGCATACTGTAGGAAAAAAAAGATTAACCAGGTTAGGTAACGTCGAACCTGGGGAGACCAGCTTGGTCTCATGGAAGTTTTCCACCAGCCACTAGGGTAAATCGGGAAGTGCTTGCAGTGGACGGTCCAAAAGTCTAACATCCCATGGTTGCGCGCCTCATTTGGAGGAAAAATTCCTGCAAAATTTACCGTAGTTAGGAATCGAACCATGGGTGTTTGGAAGACAACTAGTCGCCCAAGCATACTGTAGAGCGAGAGAGAGGTATCATATTTTACTTGATATTTGGCTTCTGGATTACTTAAATCCAGAACCTCTTCATAGGCTAATGTTGTCCCTCCTTGCTCATTAGTGGATAAAACAGAAAGATTAGATCGCTTGACCACACACAATTACCACGCACAATTAACTCGCTAATGGTTCAGTAGATGTGCAATTTTATTGAACCACCAGTCTGTAAAACAGTAACTCTAACAATATTCCATAGCCTGATAGGCTTCAATCTATAGAACCTATCTGGCCATTTTTAGTATCTATTCATTCAGTGATGCTAAATTTCCCTAGAAATCCCATTCGGTTGGCATTTTCTCTGCAGTATGGTATGCAGTATCTGTTTTTTATCGCTACTAGCTACAAACTCATAGCTGGCTGTTGCCCCTAAAAGTGCCCACATATTAGTTTCTTGTCCCCAGTTTCCTGTCTCAGTTCTTTTTTTTTTTTGGTTATAAGGGAATGGAAAACATGCATAACATGACTGATAGAGTACCACCACAATGACAAGGGAGGCACCCCAACTATAAAGGAGGCATAACACGTGCCTTGAGGGTGGATCCCGTATTAACAGGGATCCCTGATTTAGTTAAGTGGTAGTAGTTGTCACAGGAAGTGGTGCTTGTTAGCAGTTTGTAAGTGGTCATCATCTGTAGGATTGTAGTTGTTTGGTAGCTGTTCTTTTTAGATGTCACTGCAGGAGCATTACGGTAGTTGGTTTTATCATCGTCTCATGAGTAATAGCAGATGTTCTGAATCAGTATACTGCTCAATCGACTAGTACTACATCTGCCTGACCAGTTTCTCCTCAAATAAGTACATATCCTCAGCATATGGTAGCAGCAAACTATCTTCCTTTCTAATTTTACATCACCTCGATTTTATTGAACTTGCTAATTGTTGAGAAATAATCCGTGTAATAAGCAAGGGGCATGCCACTTAGGATGGCACATGATGAAAGTTAACTGAACGATCATACTTCTACAATTTCATTGTTTCGTGTTTCTCATTAGTTATCCTGCTGCCGAATCAACTGCATTAATGAGTCTTATAGCTGTCATTTTTGTTTTTTAATTTCAATGAATCTCTTTTTGAAATGCTGAAGCTTCCTCGTCTACAAAATCTCCCTCGCAATTTATTTCTCTTTTTGGTCCTTAGGAAATGTTGGCCAGGATCATGCAGTGTTTGAGCAAGGTGCTTCGGCTGGCAACGTCGGAAATGAGAAACTAGTGGAGCAGAAGAAGGCCAATCCAGTGGCTCTTCTCCTTTCCTCTTCCATGATGCTGAGACATCTTCAGTTCCCGTCATTTGCTGATCGGTTAGAGACTGCTGTCAAGCGAGTGATCGCGGAAGGCAAATACAGAACCAAAGATCTGGGAGGGAACAGTATGACCGAAGAAGTTGTTGATGCAGTCATTGCAAATCTCGACTAAGTTCTCTCAAAACAATTAATTGGAAAGCACATCACGTTGAGGCAAAAGACTAGCTCACTATAATTTTTATTCGTTTCACGGGATAGCTTTTCGGCTTTCTGCAGGGAAACACATATCAATCTCTTCGTGCAATAATCATGTTACCGAATCACGGGCAAGGCAAAAGACAAGCTCGCTTTGACTTTTACTCGTTTCAGCGATATTCTTGCAGGCTCTGCAGGGAAACTGATGATTGTTCGTTATTAATATCTTGGTGCGAAAATCATGTTACCGAAATCCAGCCAACGTATCGTGATATTTATTGTATTCTTGTTTATCCATTGGAAATAAGCAGGATCTCATCTCTGACTCTGGTTTAATATGTAGTCACCTTGGGTACACCTGCAACTCATAAGTTGCAGTGTGTTGTATCATCTAAACCTCTAATCATGCATTAGTTGATATTTAAAGTACTTATCAATAGCAAAACAAATATAAATTAACAACAAATTACTACATATAATAGCTTAGAAGTTAAATCCAATCTAATTTAGTTTTAATGAACCAATTAAAGTTTCAAACCCACAAAGTTGCATGTCCTACACGAGCAGAACTCTATTACTATGTTATCCGGACATAATTCATCCTCATAAATTTATGATCATTTCCCTTATATCTTCATCCAAATGATTGAAATCAGAGCTATTTATAGTGAGTAGCATGATGATTATAGTATATGTATAACACTCAACTAATATTACTACAATTTGAGTATGAGTATTCAACATGGGTGCATTTTTAAATATGTGAAGTATTCTAAATTGTTTTAGACATGGTCATTGAAAAAAATTATTGATCAGGTAGCAGATGAATCTGGGATCACCGACCCGGCCCCACGGCCATTGAAGTATTGAATATGGAGGTAGATAGGGGTGAAAAAAATTTGATTAAATGGAATTAACCAATCGAATAGATTGAATTTAAAAATTTAGTTCCGTTAATTCAAAATTTTAATTTTTTTTAGAAAATATCAATTTAATTGGTTCGGTTTTGATTTTAAAAGTCCAAATTTGGTTAAATCGAATAAATAAATTTTTTTCCGCCGAACTAAATAAAAGTCTATAAAGGTAATAGTGTTGGTGCTGAAAGCACCAAGATCAAACTTGTGTTTTGATAATGGCAAAGGATTCATAAGTTAAGGTTATCTTGTGATCTAACGATGTAACTCAAGTGTACAGGAAAAGTCCTAGGTACACTAGGCACGAAGTCCTGATTCTAGAAATTCGGCAATAAGTCCTGGTCGCGGGCTGGGCACCGAAATCCTGACATAGGGCTGGACAATAAGTCCTGGTCGCAGACTGGGCATGAAGTCCTGATTCGAGGAATTGGACAATATGTCCTGGCCGAGGGCTAGGCACCGAAGACCTGGTGAGTGAAGCTGGGCAATAAGTCCTGGTCGCGGACTGGCACGGAGACCTGATCCGGAGGATTGGGCAAAAGTCTAACCAGAGGAGCCGATTGACAAAAAGGTAAACTCTCCTAAGAGGAATAGGTGAGGATGCGTTCCCCGTAGAAGGGAACACTAGACGTCGGTTCGACCTAGGGTTCCATTTCGGAAGCCCAAAGTCAGAACCAAGACAGCTCAGGCTGTTAACTGTGCTTAAATTTATATTATTTATGTATTATTTGTATGTTGGAACTAACCCTGGTTGCAGGAACAAAGGGTGAAGTTTTTTGCTCCCAGGCGCCTGTTTGAACAGGCGCCTGTATGGTGACAGGCGCCCCAGACAAGGGTTCTTCCAAGCACACTCGAAGCATGCCTCCACATCAGCATTTGAGGCGCCTGTGTTGATACAGGCGCCCCAGTCAGCTCAAGCGCCCTAGTTGAAGGGATAAGTGCTAGCTAAGTCTGCGGATGGAGATTCACGCAGGGAAGGCCACGTGTTAGGCGCCCCCTTCAACACAGGCACCCAAGCACTTAGTATAAATAGGGGTTCACCCCCTTGCTTCAGAATAACAACTGCTTCTAACAATTTCTTTTAAGCACTCTACTCCAAACGTTCCGTGCTCAAGTTTCAAGCGCCAACGACGACCCGCGGCTCCGATCTTCAATTTTCTCCGGTCGTCGGTATAAAGTTTTAATTGTTGTATTTTTTTAATTATGTATTCAACTTCAAACTTGTACTATTTTCTCAGAATATAGAATTGTCCATCGTAAACGGTCAAGGACCATGGGCCTTGGAGTAGGAGCCGACCGTGACTCCGAACGAAGTAAAAAATAATAGTGTTAGCATTGAATTTTTCTGCTGCGCAATTGCTCTCAGTTTTCCGAAAATTGTCAATCGATATTCACCCCCCCTCTATCGATTCTAAACTATCCCACAAGTGGTATCAGAGTGGGTGGCTCAAATCTGGTGCAACCACCAGTTGAGCAATTTTTCAGATTTTTCGAATTTTAATTTTTTTTTCGTTCGTAATTTTCTCGTTAATCGAGGTTGGTACAACACCACTCGATTTTTCTTATTACTATTTTTTTCTGCCGCACTACTAATCCAAAACTTAGTCTTGAGACAAGTTTTTTGGTTGTAAATTTTTCAGTTAAACATTAAATGGCCATGCAAGAGGGATATAACACTACCAGACCACCACTCTTCTTAGGAGAAGATTTCTCCTATTGGAAGAGTAGGATGGAGGTCCACCTAAAAACTCAGGTGGACATGTGGATCATCATCCAGGCTGGACTAGAGATACCCAAAAATGTAGAAGGCGTGGTGCAAAGCTACACTAAGTGGGACGGTCCACTCAAGAAGAAGATCAAGGCCGACGCAAAAGCTACATACACACTGCAATGTGACCTGACGAAAGAAGAACTGAACCGCGTCAGACCCTTCAGCAGCGCGAAGGAACTCTGGAACAAACTCATCGAACTGCACGAAGGTACGTCTGATACGCGGATCAGCAAAAGAGATCTGTTGCTCAACAGACTCTACACGATAAAGATGCACGAAGGCGAATCGGCAGCACAACTCCACGCAAGAATCCAGGAGCTGATGAATGGGCTGCACAACATAGGTCACAAGGTCGAAAATCGTGACCTAATAAGGTATACCCTAAACTCGTTCCCAAGGAACACATTATGGGCGTCTATTGTGGATGCCTACAAGGTTTCCCGGAACCTTTTCGAAATTAAGCTAGACGAATTATTTTTTGAGTTAGAATTACACGAACAAACTAATACTGCATTGGTTGAGAAGAGTATTGCGTTTGTTGCAGGAAAACTCCAGGAAGATCTCAGAAAAGGAAGGTTCAACCAGTACCCGAGTCCGACTCAAGACTCAGAATCAGACGACGATGAAGGGGATCATCCAAAACTGGTCCGGTTAGCTCGCGACTACTACAAGGAGCTAAAAAACCAAACGAACAAGAAGAAGTCAAATCGGAAGAAGGAAGATCCATCTGAACCCTCGATAAGCTAGAAGAACAAAGGTAACATAACATGCTACGAGTGCAACAAGAAGGGACATTTCAGATCAGAATGCCCCAACCTGAAAGAGAACAAAAAGGCTCGGAAGAAGAAGGCTCTTCAAGGCACCTGGGACGAATCGTCCTCGGAAGAAGAAGAAGAAGAAACTCCGCACTCGAATCTACTCGCCTTGACCACCTCGGAAGACATCGACTCCGGAACGGAATCAGAACTAGACGAGGATGTCGGCACCGGAAAGCTTTCGATCTCGGAGGACGGACAAATCACGGTAAGAGGTTATCCAGAATCCGAACTTTATGATTTAATTTCTTAATTGTCTTGCAAATTGGTGAAAGCCAACATCCGAGTTGAAACCCTCCGACAGGAAGTAAAACTCCTGAAAGAGGAAGTCAACTCGAGTTCCTTGACTGAACCAGTTCAAGAAGGAAACTCAACTCAAGTTCAAAAGCTTGAGGAAGAGAATTCTTCCTTGAAAAATCAAGTCAAGGAACTCAGAGTTGCTTTGGAATGATTCACCTCGGATTCCAAGAATCTTGACTTGATTCTTGGAAAATAGAAATCTGTTCTCAATCGATCCGGATTAGGCTATCGAACCAAATCGCGACAACGCTCTTATTATTTAGTATTGAACCAACCTAGAACCCGAGTCCAAGCATGGGTCCCAAAGCTATGTTTGAATAAGCAAGCTGGACCAAACCAATATTGGATCCCCAAGGACAAAATTCACATCTTACCTAACCCTTATCAAGGCTTCAATCCAGGGGGAGCTAATATAAAAACCATCTTTATAAGTAGATAATTTTATTTTAAATTGCTTGATTGCTTATTTATTTTATTTTTGCAAATTTTATTATTTTGTTTAGACATAGGAATGATTAGTTTAAGGACAAATGACTTACTTAAAACTTGAACAACATAGTATTAGGTGGAGGTGAGATGATAGTACGTTAAGGAAACCCTTCTAATAAGGTCAAGTGAGGTAAGGCGTACCTTACTTGGTCTATTTAGTAAGGTGGAACTAGCCGAAGCTACCGATCCAAAACCTAAGCTAGTTAGACCAAAATTTTTCAACAAGTAATTTGAAAATGAACTTTCGGTAAAAGGCTTTGTCAAGGAAATGGTTGTTGCTCCAATAAGACTACGGCCAAAGAAGGCCTCTGTGCCTCGCCAAGACCTAGAAGCCAATTATCGAAACTCAAATTCAATTTACTATTTGATAAATTTGAATCTAACACATGTTTTAATTAAATCTTAGATTTAACACTAATTCAGAGATAAAAATAATACATCTCACAAAACAGATAAGGAAACCTGTTTTGCCACTTAGACCTGGGTGAGATGTCTAGGACCTAATGATGTAGTTCAATCCAACTTTTCAACATGTTTCTAAAATTAATTCAATTTTTTTAAAATTAATTCAACATTTTTTCTAAAACTAATTCAACATGTTTCTAAAATTAATTCAACATTTTTTCAAAAATAACTCATCAAACTAAGCCTTGAATGGAATTGTACTAAGATCTATGACTTGATTGGGTCAATTAGTGATTGGTCAAACCTGGTCAACGCGGTGAAACCTGGTCAACACGGGTGCCCGAGACCCTTACGGGCGCCCCTTTCTTTTTCGGACTTCAAGGCAGTCAAACCTGCCAAAAGGCTAACCACCCTGACTCAGGCGCTCGAGAAGCACTCGGGCGCCTCAACTCTGTCATGGGCGCCCAAGATCCCTCACGGGCGCCTATTAATGTTAGGATCGTTTCGTACGCTAGAGGGAGGGTGAATAGCGTTTCGCCGAATTCTTGTTCCTACACGGTTAGTTTGCACAGCGGAAATAATAGTAAAACAATAATAAAATCACTAACCAATGCTAACACGGCGATTTTAGTTGGTATCCACCCTGGTCGGATGACTAATCCAACAATCTGTCGGTGGATCAATCCCCGGATAACCTCCGGCTAGAACTCGTCGCTCCTTGTGGGTGGAGAAACTCGCCACAACACCAAGGACACTTCCTGAGTATACAAGACTACTAACTTGCCCTATCCAAGCAAGTTTCGTCAAGAAACTCAGCCACCACAAAGTCCTCTTTAAATAGGACTCGGGGCTGATTTCTCGCTACCAGTCGACTGCCCCCAGGGCAGTCGACTGGTGTCAGCCAAATTCGACCGTTGACACTCCCAACGTTCGAATTTGCCAGCTCACCAGCCACCTACCAGTCGACTACCCCAAGGGCAGTCGACTGGTCCCTAGCTGAATCCCTTCCCGAGTACATTCACACAGCACTCGACCCTCACGACTCGACTGACTCCTCCTCCGCAGTCTCGACTGTTGCCTTCGCACCCTCTTCATCTTCGGCTCCCGTCCCTCGGATGCACGCAAGCCTCTAGCTTGCCTCCATGCCATCCTTCACGCATGCCTCGAAGTCCGCGCCCATCAGCTCATCGTCCCTGCTCACCAAGGTCCCTCGGATGCGCACGCAAGCCTCCAACTTGCCTCCATGCCATCCTTCACCGTACCGAGGCCGTCCCGTCAAGTCCATATGCGTACCTGTACAACCTGCACACTCAACATACGCATATCAAATACACAAGGGTAAACCTAACTTAAACCCTTTGCCCAAACATTAAAACCCATGGTCACACCGGACCATCTTAGGGCCAATTGCTCCAACAATCTCCCCCTTTTTGATGTTTGGCAATCCGTTTAAGTTAGGAAAGCAAGATAGTAGTAAGTAGCAAAAACCATGCTAAATGAATGCATATGCAATGCATAACTGGATCCTATCCCAAGGCATCCCACACCTAACCCTCCAAGTTAGGAATTTTACACCTAGCCCTCCAAGCTAGGAATTTCACCACCTAACCCTCCAAGTTAGGAATTTTTCACATCTAACCCTCCAAGTTAGGAATTTTCCCACCTAGCCCTCCAAGCTAGGATTTTTCCACACAAACCGGGCTTTTTAAAGCTTCTCCCAAGCTCCCCCTACATTGGACTTACAAAGGCTTTTTAAGAACCTCTCCAAGGTTCCCCTTACGCCAAGAAGGGAGCAATCATGCTCCCTCTTAAGCTTAGCTCCCCCTAAACCTAGGGTTTCTAGCAAACGTATTAGTTTCCCACTTAAACCCAATATTTCTCCCCCTTTGCCACACATCAAAAAGAACCCAATAATATCCCAATTATTGGTTCTTAACATTCCCAATGACCATAAACACAGTGTACTAGGCTCCCATATACTGGTTCCTTATCATTTGGACTCCAAACCAGCTACTGATACATAAATCAGCCTCTGGCAGTCGACTGGCAACAGTGTCAGTCGACTGATATGCCTAAAATCTGATTTTCTAGCTAAATTTCAGAAACGCGCCAGAAATTCCACAAATTTCCAAAAATTTCCAAACTTCGTGGATAACTTTGTGGAACCTATACCTACTTGGGAAAAATACATCTACCCATGTATCTATCACTATTCCCAAGTTTGACACAAAATCCAAAAATTTCAAAATGAAAATCAAAGCAACCAGGAGGCAACCTCCCCCTTTACCCATGCCTTCTCCCAATTTTCATTTTTCCCAGGCTAAGTTCGACCCAACTTAACCTCCTAAACACCATGTTGAGTTATCCCCAACCCAACATCCGAGTTTTTCCCCTTTTGGACACCATTAAGGCATGCTCCCAAGCAACCTTTCTTCTAGTGCCAATTAGAACTCTACAAAACCTAAAATATTCTAAAGTTTGCAAACACACTTGCTTGGATATACCCTATCCTAGAAAAATATGATATCATGAAAATATCAAGTGTGTTTGACTTTTGGTACACATCTAAATTCCTTAAAAGATTTGGCATTTTGAAATCAAGTCATTATTCCTTGTATTTGCCTCTTCTAACCCTTTCAAATTGACACAAGAAATTGTCCTCAACTCTAAGGTTCATCCATAATTCCAAGTGTTTCAAAAAAAAACTTTCAGAAATCACTTATTAACACTCTGCCCAGACCACCAGTCGACTGCCCCCATGGGCAGTCGACTGCCAAACTTCACAGAATGTTTTCGAGCTGATAGCAGTCGACTGCCCAAATGGGTAGTTGACTGACACATGAATTTCGGGTTTTTCAGCTAACTTTCAGACATGCCCTAAAAATTCTACAAATCTCCAAAAAATATGAAATTTTGTGGGAAGATTTGTGAAGCCAATATCTACTTGGGAAAAATATGTTTCCAAATAAATGTACTCCAAATCCCAAGATTGGCACGAAATCCTACTTCTTCTAAAAAGTATCAAATGAGCTCATCCTAAAAGTGCTAATTCTCACTTCTCTTCAATGCATCCTCTTCTCCTTGATCACAACTCATTTATATCATTGAATTATATGGTGTTCCACCATTAAATCTCAATTTTATCAATTAACTCTCCTTTTTCATCTTTTTCCCCCTAAATTCTCCTTTTAATGTGCCAAAATCTAGGATTAAGACTTACCTAAGTCTTCCAACCCTTTTTGGCACATTTCATCTAATTTCCTAAGGGAAAAACTTTTGAGATCCATTTACCATGGACCCCAAAGGCTCCTAGAGCTCCCCCTTGAGCTCTTAGCCTTAGCCACCTCCCTAGGTGACTCCATCCATACTAGGCCACACTGGTGTGCCACCGGTGACTCTTGGCCTACAAAATTGACCTTTTTTGTTAGTGCAAAATGCACCCAAGTCAAACCTGTGTTTTGATAATGGCAACATAGGTCAAAAGTTAAGTCTTTCTTGTTTTCTAACAAGTTAATCAAGTGTGCAGTGAAAGCCCTAGCAAAGGACGGCTAGGCACTGGCGAAGGAATGCCAGAGTTAAAAGCCCTAGTGAAGGACTGCTAGGCGCCAGGCGAAGGACAGTCTGGGACTGAAGACCTAGCGAAGGACTGCTAGGCACCGGGCGAAGGACAGCTCGGCATCCAAGCCCTGGCAAAGGACCGCCAGGCAAAAGTCCAACCAAAGGAGCGGTTGACATTAGGTAAATTCTCCCGAGAGGAGTAGGTGAGGACGCGTTCCCCGTCGAGGGAACAGTAGGCGTCGGTTCGTCCTAGGACTCCATTTTGGAGACCAAAGTCAGAACCAAGATAGCTAAGGCTGTATAAAATAAATAATTAATTGTGTTATTGTGTTTTGGACTAACCCTGGATGCAGGACCGAAGGAACATGTGTCTGCAACTCAGAGAGCCTCAAAGGAGTGAGGCAGCAGCTGAGTAAGGCGCCCTGAGTGTCCAGGGCGCCCTCAAGGTGAACCAGAACCAAGCGAAGTAAAAAGAGCTTCGGCTGCTTACTGGGCAAGGCGCCCTCAGCAGCGAAGGCGCCCTCGTCAGCGAAGGCGCCCTCAGCAGCCAGGGCGCCTCCAAGCCCAAGACTGCAAAGCCAGCTTTATCCACAGCCGAGAATTCTGCGCGGAAGAAGTCAGCCAAGGCGCCCTCTACGACCAGGGCGCCCCAGAGGTCAAACCTCATCCCTATTGCGGTGGGATAACGCTTGACCGAGCGAAGCGCGGATCTGCTGACACGTGGCAGGGCGCCCCCGACGTCCAGGGCGCCCTAGGTGCTATAAATAGCACCCCTCGACCCCAAGCTTCATATCAACTTCGTACCAAAGCTTCCACGCTCTTCTGTGCTCACGCCTTGTTTCAGAAACTGCCCAACTCGAGCAACGACGTCCTGCTGCTCCGGAAAGTCAACCTACAACCGGACGTCGGTAACAGAAGAATTCTTTTGATTAAAAGTTTATAGTGCTGTACTTGTAAATCTCTTTCTGTAAACTAATTTTGCGTTCATATAGAATTGCCCAAAGTAAACGATCAACGATCGTGGGCCTTGGAGTAGGAGTCGACCTAGGCTCCGAACCAAGTAAAAAGACTGTGTTCGCGTGTTTTGTTTATTTCCGCTGTGCAAATTACTCTCTCCATAAATTCGAAAAGTTTGTCGATATTCACCCCCCCTCTATCGACTCTATCGATCCAACATTTTTAACCTTGGACACCTTGTCCTTGGTTAGGTCACTCTTTTTACCCTTGGATGGCATCCCCTTGCCATCCTTAGACTTTCCCTCCTTACTAAGATTGTATGCTTTCCCAGCATACTTCTTTCCATTGCCCTTGGAGGTCTTGGATTGATAGCCCAAACCCGACCTATCATAGTTGGGTTTGATGCTACCTAACACCATGTCTAGACCTTTAGATCCAATCTTGAATCTTTCTAAGGTCTTCTCTAAAGTATCAAGCCTTGCCCTTAAGGCTTAATTTTCCCTTTTTAGCCCTCTAACCTTGGATTCCATATGTCCACTTTGGACATTCCTAGACCTATCCATTTTCTTAGGCATTTGTCTCCCCTTCTTGGGGTCAATGCCTTGATCCTTAGGTACCCAAGTCTTAGGTCTATAATGATGCATGCTTTTCTTAGGGTTATAATCTACCTTGTTACCCTTAGTCCTATCATTGTACTTAAATCCATGATTATGCACAAATAAACAATTCTCATGAGTTCTAGCATGCATGGGTGGATAATTAACATGATTCTTGAAATGTAAAGAAGAACTTGAAATCGAATTTCTTTTTAAACTAGGGTTAGAGGGTACCTCCCTTACCCTTGTAGTCCTTCCTTGTTGTGAGCTTCTTCTCTTCCTTCTTTCTTCTTTTTCCCATCTTCTTAGATTTTCCATCTTTAGCTCACCTTTTCTAGGGCATTTAGTGTGATAATGCCCTAGTTCTCCACATGTGAAGCATCGAATCTGTTGGAGCAATCGGCCCTAAGATGGTCCGGTGTGACCATGAGTTTTGATGTTTGGGCAAAGGGTTTAAGTTAGGTTTACCCTTGTGTATTTGATATGCGTATGTTGAGTGTGCAGGTTGTACAGGTACGCATATAGACTTGACGGGACGACCTCGGTACGGTGAAGGATGACATGGAGGCAAGTTGGAGGCTTGCGTGCGCATCCGAGGGACCTTGGTGAGCAGGGATGATGAGCTGATGGACGCGGACTTCGAGGCATGCGTGAAGGATGGCATGGAGGCAAGCTGGAGGCTTGCGTGCATCCGAGGGACCGGAGCCGAAGATGAAGAGGGTGCGAAGGCAATAGTCGAGGCTGCGGAGGAGGAGTCAGTCGAGTCGTGAGGGTCGAGTGCTGTGTGAATGTACTCGGGAAGGGATTCAGCTAGGAACCAGTCGACTGCCCTGGGGGAGTCGACTGGTAGGTGGCTGGTGAGCTGACAAATTCGAACGTTGGGAGTGTCAACGGTCGAATTTGGCTGGCACCAGTCGACTGCCCTGGGGGCAGTCGACTGGTAGCGAGAAATCAGCCCCGAGTCCTATTTAAAGAGGACTTCGTGGTGGCTGAGTTTCTTGACGAAACTTGCTTGGATATGGCAAGTTAGTAGTCTTGTATACTCAGGAAGTGTCCTTGGTGTTGTGGCGAGGTTTCTCCACCCACAAGGAGCGACGAGTTCTAGCCGGAGGTTATCCGGGGATTGATCCACCGACGGATTGTTGGATTAGTCATCCGATCGGGGTGGATACCAACTAAAATCGCCGTGTTAGCATTGGTTAGTGATTTTATTATTGTTTTACTATTATTTCCGCTGTGCAAACTAACCGTGTAGGAACAAGAATTCGGCGAAACGCTATTCGCCCCCTTTAGGGTACGAAACGATCCTAACAATTGGTATCAGAGCGAGGACTGCTCTTGATCGGACTAACCGCCGAGAGAGCACATGCTAGAGGAGAAGAAACAATCGAAGATAAGTTGGGGTACAACATCTACACCCCACCGCCCTACGACAATGAGGATTTCGACTATTGACGGGAGAGGATGAAGAATTGGCTTAGCATGGAGTGGGAGTGCATGGTCATGCTAGAAGAGCCCTTCGAAGTTTCAAAGGACAAGCATGGAAAGAAGCTTCGTCCTAGATATTGGACTCAAGAGCAACAAGACTACTCTAGAGCAAACAAGAAGGTAATAGATGTATTAATTGATGTTTTGCCTAACAATGTTTTGAGTATTATAGGGAATTATAAAAATGTACACGAATTATGGACCAAGTTGGTGGAATATCACAAGAACCCTACACAAACTCAAGGAGTAGATGAACCCGAGGAAGTGAGCTCAATAGCTCAAGAGGAGGAAGAAGTGTCCACATCCTCAAGTGAAGAAGAAAGTGAGAGGTCATCCACCTCATCTAGAGAAGAGGAGGAGGTCACCACCTCAAGGATTGAGGGGGAGGAGAGACCCTCACCTACACATGATCAAGAGGAAGTCTCCACTTCATCCAAGGGTGAAGAGGAAGTCAACCAAGCCTCAACCTCCACCAAAGCAAGGACTAAAGACCACATTGTATGCTTTGGGTGCAATGAAAAGGGGCACTACAAGGATAAGTGCCCACTAGGTAAGAAAAAGAAGGTACACCCTAAACCCATTGTAAATTCCTTTAAAGCTAATGTGGGTTGTAGAATTGGTGAAGCTCAAGCTAAAAGGAAGAAGATTCTGTTAGGATCGTTTCGTACGCTAGAGGGGGGGGTGAATAGCGTTTTGCCGAATTCTTGTTCCTACACGGTTAGTTTGCACAGTGGAAATAATAGTAAAACAATAATAAAATCACTAACCAATGCTAACACGACGATTTTAGTTGGTATCCACCCTGGTCGGATGACTAATCCAACAATCCGTCGGTGGATCAATCCCTGGATAACCTCCGGCTAGAACTCATCGCTCCTTGTGGGTGGAGAAACCTCGCCACAACACCAAGGACACTTCCTGAGTATACAAGACTACTAACTTGCCCTATCCAAGCAAGTTTCGTCAAGAAACTCAGCCACCACGAAGTCCTCTTTAAATAGGACTCAGGGCTGATTTCTCGCTACTAGTCGACTGCCCCCAGGGCAGTCGACTGGTGCCAGCCAAATTCGACCGTTGACACTCCCAACGTTCGAATTTGCCAGCTCACCAGCCACCTACCAGTCGATTGCCCCCAGGGCAGTCGACTGGTCCCTAGCTGAATCCCTTCCCGAGTACATTCACACAGCACTCGACCCTCACGACTCGACTGACTCCTCCTCCGCAGCCTCGACTGTTGCTTCGCACCCTCTTCATCTTCGGCTCCCGTCCCTCGGATGCACGCAAGCCTCCAGCTTGCCTCCATGCCATCCTTCACGCATGCCTTGAAGTCCGCACCCATCAGCTCATCGTCCCTGCTCACCAAGGTCCCTCGGATGCGCACGCAAGCCTCCAACTTGCCTCCATGCCATCCTTCACCGTACCGAGGCCGTCCCGTCAAGTCCATATGCATACCTGTACAACCTGCACACTCAACATACGCATATCAAATACACAAGGGTAAATCTAACTTAAACCCTTTGCCCAAACATCAAAACCCTTGGTCACACCGGACCATCTTAGGGCCGATTGCTCCAACAGTTAACCCCTTTATAAACACTTCACCACAAGCTTATTCACTACACCAAACCGAGCTCCCCTAATATTCCTCTCCTTTCTAAGGCGCCCTAGAACTATTCACTCTCTCTCGATCACTCCAGATTCATAATGTCGCCCTGGTATGATTTAGTTATGCATTTACGGTTGATTTTTTTCAGAAAATAAATGCATAATTTTCTACTTGTCTAGTAAACGCTGAGTTACGCAAACCGACCTCGGGGCCAAACCTAGCCCAGACCCTAGGTTCCCCACCCTAGCCTTATTCAATAAATTCGCACAAACCACCTATAAACCCATTAAGACGTACTATCTAAATAGAAGCTTTTTCATT
Organism: Boesenbergia rotunda; assembly: GCA_024364735.1. Taxonomy (NCBI): domain Eukaryota; kingdom Viridiplantae; phylum Streptophyta; class Magnoliopsida; order Zingiberales; family Zingiberaceae; genus Boesenbergia; species Boesenbergia rotunda. The sequence goes on from JAGFNQ010004668.1 coordinate 215,032, forward strand.
TAATCTTGCCCCCTAGCCATAGATGTCATTAACTTTTATCAGCTTGACCAACTGGTATATTGTACCCATTCAATCAACACAACCATATGTGCTGAATTCTATAATAACTTGGTCAAACTTGATGACCTTTGTTACACTACCACTGTACAGACCATCCCACTTACTATCACACCTACTCTATTTAACCAGTTTCTAGGACTACGACTTTCTCAGCCCACTTTTTGCAGTTATCCTCCTACAGACCTACCCTTCGATGCCCCCTATTCACATATCACCCTCGACACTCTTTATTCCTATTTTTTCGGAGATGCGCGAGATCCGACGGTACAAAGATTTCAGTCCGTCGATTTACGCATTCAGGATTACGCCCTCTATAGAGTCCTAGTCCGCTACGTTCATCCATTGACCACTTGAGATGTTGAAGCCATGTGACCCATCCACACTTTCCTTCTTTACGCGATGATCCATCATTTGGACATAGACATTGGTCTCCACATTTTCCAGACGATCATTTATACGTCTAGTATATCCACCCATTCCCGAGTACGCACACCCTACTGTCACATTATCACTTCCCTCCTTCATCACCATGGTCGCGACATCACTACTGGGGAGGTCATTACTATGACCGAGTGTTGGTGCAGGAAGCACCAGATCGAACCTTGTTTTGATATTGGCAAAGGATTCAAAGTTAAGGGTTATTTGTTGTCTAACAATGCTGCTTGAGAGTGCAGGAAACAAAGTCCTAGCGAAGGGCTGCTAGGCACCTGACGATGGACTGTCAGGAAACCAAGTCCTGGCGAAGGGTTGCTGGGCGAAAACCAAGTCCTGGCGAAGGGCTGCTAGGCGAAAACCAAGTCCTGGCGAAGGGCTGCTAGGCGAAAACCAAGTCCTGGCGAAGGGCTGCTAGGCAAAAACCAAGACCTGGCGAAGGGCTGCCGGGCAAAAGTCCAACTGGAGGATCCGGTTGGCACCAGGTAAATTATCCCGAGAGGAGTAGGTGAGGACGCGTTCCCCTTGAGGGAACATTAGGCGTCGGTTCGACCTAGGGCTCCATTTTGGAGACCAAAGTCAGAACCAAGACAGCTAAGGCTGTATAAAATAATAATATAATTGTTATTTGGACTAACCCTGGATGCAGGATCGAAGGACTGAGTATCTGCAGCTCAGAGAGCCTCAAAGGAGTGAGGCAGAAGCTGAGCAGGGCGCCCCGGACGATCCGGGCGCCCCCAAGGTCAACCCAAGTCTGTAAGAACCTCAACGCGCTTCGCCCCGCTTGTCGCGGGCGCCCCGCGTGTCGCGGGCGCCCCCACTGCCAGCTGCCAAAGTGCATCCCTGCGAAGCCGAGGAGATGAGGCTTTGACCGGTCAATCCGGGCGCCCCGAGCCATCCGGGCGCCCCGGTCAAACTGGATCCCGAGGATAAGGGGATCAGACGGCGACCGAGCAACAACCGGATCTGCTGCCACGGGGGGAGGCGCCCCCGTCGACCAGGGCGCCCCCAGGCCCTATATAAAGGGCCCTCGACCTCCTTCTTCAGAGCATCAATTACTGCGACGCTTCCACGCTCTACAGCTTTCATTCAACGCATCCAAACGCTCCGACGACCGTGCTCTGCTCCAGGAACTTCCCGACTCAAGTCCGAAGCGCCGTCGACCTCCCGCTGCATCGAAACTCGAGCCTACCCCGGGAGTTGGTAAATACAGAAGTGTAATCTTTCTTATTGCAAACTGTATTTCTCTTCTGTATTCATTCTACGCATTATAGAATTGCCCAAAGTAAACGGTCAACGACCGTGGGCCTTGGAGTAGGAGTCGACCCAGGCTCCGAACCAAGTAAAACGACCTTATTAGCGTTGTGTTGCTTTGTCTCTATTTCCGCCGCGCACTTACTCTTTTTATTTAATCCGAACGATTTGCGACATTCACCCCCCCTCTATCGCATCTCTCGATCCAACACCGAGTTCGATGAAATAAGGGCTAGGAATTTTTCTTTAGCGGCCATAGATATCTCGGCCACCGGGGTTCTGTCGTGGAGACGACGAGGGGCTCGACACCAGGTCGATTCGGACGACGAGGTAGACGTCGACGTAGCCAATCTCACCGCCGAGATCAAGGAGCATCTACGCGAGCCTCCACCACTGACTACCGACCAACGCTTGACACTATTACAGACGGAGGTCCACAGTGTCAGGACCGGGTGCATGCTGACATGGATGCGTGTTTGTAATTTAAAAATTAATTACGTGCATCGGAAGGTTTAGCATAAATAATTTCTCAAATTATTTAACAACACATCTAAGCATGCAACCTTATCTTGTGTAGACATGATCATATAGTTAAAATTTTACAGAAACGTAAACTAATTTACTTGTTACCTCGCGTAACTCGAAGGAAAGGACGAGATCCAACCGTAAGCGTCCCTCGGAAGCTCCGCCTCTATTCGCATCCATGCCGAGTATCTTCGGGATGACTTCGCAAAGCCACGAGTTTCGTGTTCTTGAGAACTACTAGATTCTCCGAGAACGTGACAAAAACCAAGAGAGATATTTGAATTAAATACACTCACAGATATTATAAATGGATCTCTAGGTTCGGGGAGCTCTAGGAGTCTTTGGGGTCCATTGTAAATGGATCTCAAAAGTTTCTCCCTTAGGAAGTTAGATGAAATGTGCCAAAAAGGGTTGGAAGACTTAGGTAAGTCTTAATCCTAGTTTTGACACATTAAAAGGAGAATTTAGGGGGGAAAAGATGAAAAAGGAGAGTTAATTGATAAAATTGAGGTTTAATGGTGGAACACCATATAATTCAATGATATAAATGAGCTGTGATCAAGAAGAAGAGGATGCATTGAAGAGAAGTGAGAATTAGCACTTTTAGGATGAGCTCATTTGATAATTTTTAGAAAAAGTAGGATTTCGTGCCAATCTTGGGATTTGGAGTATATTTATTTGGAAACATATTTTTCCCAAGTAGATATTGGCTTCACAAATCTCCCCACAAAATTTCATATTTTTTGGAGATTTGTAGAATTTTTAGGGCATTTCTTAAAGTTGGCTAAAAAACCTGAAATTCAGGTGGCAGTCGACTGCCCATTTGGGCAGTCGACTGCTATCAGCCCGAAAACTTTCTGTGAAGTTTTGCAGTCGACTGCCCATGGTGGTCTGGGCAGAGTGTTAATAAGTGATTTCTGAAGGGGTTTTCAGAAACACTTGGAATTATGGATGAACCTTAGAGTTGAGGACAATTCCTTGTGTCAATTTGAAAGGGTTAGAAGAGGCAAACACAAGGAATAATGACTTGATTTTAAAATGCCAAATCTTTTAAGGAATTTAGATGTGTACCAAAAGTCAAACACACTTGATATTTTCATGATATCATATTTTTCTAGGATAGGGTATATCCAAGCAAGTGGGTTTGCAAACTTTAGAATATTTTATGTTTTGTAGAGTTCTAATTGACACTAGAAGAAAGGTTGCTTGGGAGCAAGCCTTAATGGTGTTCAAAAGGGGAAGAACTCGGGTGTTGGGTTGTGTATGACTCAACGTGGTGTCTAGGAGGTTAAGTTGGGTAGAACTTAACCTGGGAAAAATGAAAATTGGGAGAAGGCATGGGTAAAAGGGGAGGTTGCCTCCTAGTTGCCTTGATTTTCATTTTGAAATTTTTGGGTTGTGTGTCAAACTTGGGAATGGTGATAGATACATGGGTAGATGTATTTTTCCCAAGTAGGTATGAGTACCACAAAGTTCTCCACGAAATTTGGGAATTTTTGGAGATTTGTGGAATTTCTGGCGCATTTCTGAAAATGACCAAAAAAACTGAAATCAGAGTATCAGTCGACTGCCCATTTGGGCAGTCAACTGCCAGAGGCTAATTTGGGTATCAGGAACTGGTTTGGGGTCCAAATGACAAGGAACAAGTGTATGGGCATCTAGTACAATGTGTTTAGGGTCATTGGGAATTTGAAGAACCAATAATTGGGTAATTATGGGTTCTTTTTGATGTATGGCAAAGGGGGAGAAATATTGTGTTCAAGTGGGAAACCAATACCTTTGCTAGAAAGAAACCCTAGGTTTAGGGGGAGCTATGTTTGAGGGGGAGCATGGCTGCTCCCTTCATGGCGTAAGGGGAACCTTGGAGAGGTTCTTAAAAAGCCTTTGTAAGTCCAGTGTAAGGGGGAGCTTGGGAGAAGCTTTAAAAAGCCCGGTTTGGTAGAAAATCCTAACTTGGAGGGTTAGGTGGGAAAAGTCCTAACTTGGAGGGCTAGGTGTTGGAAAATCCTAACTTGGAGGGTTAGGTGGTAAAAGTCCTAGCTCGGAGGGCTAGGTGTTGGAAAATCCTAACTTGGAGGGTTAGGTGGTGAAAATCCTAGCTTGGAGGGCTAAGTGTGGGAAAATCCTAACTTGGAGGGTTAGGTGTGGGATGCCTTGGGATAGGATCCAGTTATGCATTGCATATGCATTCATTTAGCATGATTTTTGCTATTTACTACTATCTTGCTTGCCTAACTTAAACGGATTGCCAAACATCAAAAAGGGGGAGATTGTTGGAGCAATCGGCCCTAAGATGGTCTGGAGTGACCATGGGTTTTGATGTTTGGGCAAAGGGTTTAAGTTAGGTTTTCCCTTGTATTCTTCTATGTGTATGTTGAGTGTGCAAGTTGTACAAGTTACACATATGGACTTGACTGGACGGTCTCGGAACGGTGAAGGATGTCATAGAGGCAAGCTGGAGGCTTGCGTGCGCATCCGAGGGACCTTGGTGAGTAGGGACGATGAGCTGATTGGCGCGGACTTCAAGGCATGCGTGAAGGATGGCATGGAGGCAAGCTGGAGGCTTGTGTGCATCCGAGGGACGGGAGCCGAAGATGAAGAGGGTGCGAAGGCAATAGTCAAGGCTGCGGATGAGGAGTCAGTCGAGTCGTGAGGATCGAGTGCTGTGTGAATGTACTCGGGAAGGGATTCAGCTGGGGACCAGTCGACTGCTCTGGGAGCAGTCGACTGGTAGGTGGCTGGTGAGCTGGCAATTCAAACGTTGGGAGTGTCAACGGTCAAATTTGGCTGGCACCAGTCGACTGCCCTGGGGGCAGTCGACTGGTAGCGAGAAATCAACCCCGAATCCTATTTAAAGAGGACTTCATGGTGACTGACTTTCTTGACGAAACATGCTTGGATAGGGCAAGTTAGTAGTCTTGTATACTCAGGAAGTGTCCTTGGTGTTGTGGCGAGGTTTCTCCATTCACAAGGAGCGACGAGTTCTAGCCGGAGGTTATCCGGGGATTGATCCACCGATGGATTGTTAGATTAGTCACCCGACCGGGATGGATACCAATTAAAATCGCCGTGTTAGCATTGGTTAGTGATTTTATTATTGTTTTACTATTATTTCCGCTGTGCAAACTAACCGTATAGGAACAAGAATTCGGCGAAACGCTATTCACCCCCCTCTAGCGTACGGAACGATCCTAACACCGGGTTCCAACAATAATTAAATTTCCTAAATAGAATTTAAATTGTCAAATTCTTATTTTGGATTGAGCCTTGGGGAGCCGTCCAAATTAAGTTATTGATATTAATTTTCCATAAATAAAATATGTGATCAAATCTTGGAAATTTTTGAGGTGATTCTCAAACGATAATTTCCTTATTTGATTTATGAGGTGATGCTCTTACATATTATTGTCTCCAAAATTAATTAGGAAAATTGTTTCCTATAGAGTATATTTCCTTAAATAAGATTTTCATAAAAATAATATGTGGTTGAATTAAGGGAATATGTTTCTTAATTTAATAAGATTTGATTTAGAGAAATCATAGTCTTAAACATATTATTTCCGAATTTGATTATGATAATTCAGGAAATTGTTTCCCAAAACAATTCCTTGAATAAAGTATGAAATTAGAATTAGGAAATCCGGTTCCTAATTCAATTAATGAGACTTGATAAATTAAGTCACATACATACTTTATTAAGGAAATCGTTAGAACATGACATAATTATATGTCATGAATGTGTATAAAAGAAAAGGATGAGACCCAAAACCCCTTACAAAATATTAAGGCCAACACCTTCCATTAATATGGTTAGAACTAGAGTTTTGTTTCTCGTTTGGGTTGATGGACACATCCATGCCCGGCTTGAACCTCAACATGTTCAAACCATGGAATTAGTTTATGATTAATATAGTTGGAGTCAGAGGTCAATCCTTAGTTTTGGTTGTTGGACACATCCAAGCCTGACTAAACGGTTGAATGAGCTCCAACCATATTAAAACTATTTCTTGATTAATGGGTCAGCCTTAAGCTTGGAGCATCGATTTGTTGTGCCACAACCAAGGTCGATATAAAGAGAGGTGCAGTTGGGTGCTATGTATATTGTTGCATACTTGTTAATGAGTTAACAACCCAATGATTTATGCAAACATTCAATTAGTTGATAGCATAATGTGATAGTTACATATGTATAATATGTAATCGGTATAATTACCTACCTTCATAGCTAAGAATAACTTGATGGACTCTAGCCATGGTTGTTCTTATCTATGGTTGGATATCAACCTATTTGGAGATGTTCCTACGATCTCCCGAATTGATAAAAAGGGTTATTCAATTCGAAAAATAAATATGATTTAATTAATGTATATTGATGTATTCTTTATCATTCTCATCACATAACCTCAATTTGTATTTCTAGGATAATTACCTGATCATGTCTTCTCTGAATTTGCATTTCATTTTGGACACCAATAAGCTGACTGGGCCAAACTTCATGGACTGGCTTCGAAACCTGAGGATAGTCCTCAAGGCAGAAAAGCTTGCTTATGTCCTTGAAGAACAACTTCCCAACCATCCTCCTGAAGATGCAACTCCAGACCAGTTAGTGGCCTATCAGAAACATATGGCCGATTCTGAACTTGTGAGTTGCATCATGCTGGTCGCTATGGTACCTGAGCTACAAAAGCAGCATGAGCATATGGATGCTCATACCATCGTCTACCATCTTCATGAGCTGTTTGACGAGCAGGCGAGATCCGAAAGGTTTGAGGTCTCCAGACTCCTCTTCACCTCTAAGATGCAGGAAGACACTTCTGTTTCACAGTTTGTGTTGAAGATGTTGGGGTACATTGAGCGACTAGGCACACTCGGATTTGCAATGGATCACGAACTAAGTATTGACTTAATTCTGCATTGTTTGCCCAAGAGTTACTCACAATTTGTGATGAACTATCGGATGAACAAACTGGAGACTACCATTCCTGAGTTGCATAACCTGCTGAAGACTATAGAGCCTTCTGTAAAGCAGAATCAGAAGACGATACTGTTAGTTGGTTCCTCAAAGAAAGACTCTAAGAGTAAGCCCAAAGAACAAAATAAGGGAAGGAAGAAAAAGGCCAAAAAGATTGAAAAGGCACCAAAAGACACTTGCCATCACTGCGGCAAGGAGGGCCACTAGCGAAGAAACTACAAGTTTTATCTTGAGTCCTTGAAGAAGTAGGCATCCGATGCCCCATCCTCTTCAGGTATATTCATTATTGAATGTCACTCTATTTCCTCGGACACCTGGGTACTTGATACTGGGTGTAGCTCACATATATGTAATGACATACAGGGGCTAAGGAATAGAAGAAGACTCGTCAAGGGAGAAGCGAATTTGCGAGTTGGAAATGGAGCAAAGATTGCTGCTGTTGCCATCGGAACATATTTGCTAAAGCTCCCTACTGGACTTGTCTTAGAATTGGATAATTGTTATTTTATTCCTTCGTTAATAAAGAACATTGTATCTATTTCATGCTTGAATGAAAAGGGTTATCATTTAACTTTTAGTAACAATTGCTGTTACATAACTTTAAATGGTGTTCTTTATGGGATCGGAACTTTATGCAATGGTATCTACACGTTAGATTTATCCGATGACGTATTCAATATCGAAGTTAGAAACAAACGTGCTCGAATAGATAATCAAATAGACTCATATATGTGGCATTGTCGTCTTGGCCATGTAAGTAAGAAATGCATGACCAAATTACACCGATGTGGAATTCTGGAATCATTTGAACCCGGTTCATTTGATACATGCGAATCATGCTTAAAAGGCAAGATGACCAAATTGCCCTTTTCCGAAAAAGGTAAACCAGTGGGAGAATTGCTTGGTTTAATACATACTGATGTATGTGGACCAATGTTAACTCTTGCACAAGGAGGCTATAGCTACTTCATTACCTTTATCGATGATCACTCACGATTCGGGTATGTGTTCTTAATGAAACACAAATCTGAAGCTTTTGAGAAATTCAAAGAGTTCAGATGTGAAGTAGAGAAACAACTTGGAAAAAGTATTAAGATACTTCGATCCGATCAGGGTGGTGAATACTTAAGTCAAGAGATTCAAGATTATCTTAGGGACAATGGGATATTGTCTCAATGGACTCCGTCATATACACCACAGCATAATGGTGTATCTGAGAGGCGTAACCGAACCTTGATGGACATGGTTAGATATATGATGAATCATGCAACTCTTCCAAAATCCTTTTGGGGCTATGCGCTTAAGACAGCTGTTTACTTACTAAACAGAGTCCCGACCAAGGTAATCTCTACTACTCCATATGAGACGTGGAATAGTAAGAAACCTCATTTATCTCACCTAAAGATATGGGGTTGTCCTGCTTATGTAAAGCGGACTGTATCAGACAAATTGGATGCCAAGTCTGATAAATGTCTATTTATTGGATACCCTAAGGAAACAAAAGGTTACCAATTCTATCATCCCTTGGAACAAAAGGTGTTTGTTTCAAGGCATGCTGTATTTCTAGAAAAAGAATTTCTTTTACAAGAAAACAGTGGGAGTAGCATTGAACTTGAAGAAGTTCAAGAAACTCCAATAGACATTACAGAGACACCTAGTCTAGACCCACAACCAATAACTCATAATGATGAGTTATCAGTTGAACCTAAAACAACACCACTTCTTCGTAGGTCTGATAGGACATGCAATATTCCAGGGAGATACGGATTTCTCATAAGTGAATCGAACGACGTGTTACTCATTAACGATGACGAACCTTGTGTGTACAAGAAGGTTAGTGGGAGTGCAGTCGTATTCCTAGTGTTATATGTCGATGACATATTACTTATAGGAAACGATATATCAGTCTTACAGTCAGTTAAAATTTGGTTGTCCAAAACTTTCTCCATGAAAGACCTGGGAGAAGCAACCTATATCCTTGGGATTAGAATCTATAGAGATAAATCAAAACGGTTGTTTGGTCTTTCGCAGTCTACATATATAGACCGAGTGCTAGAAAGGTTTAGCATGTCGGAATCCAAGAAAGGTTACCTTCTCATCAGGCATGGGATCAACCTTTCAAAGTCTATGTGTCCGTGCACAGAAGACGAGAGGATTTGCATGAATAAGATTCCTTATGCATCTGCGATAGGATCTATCATGTATGCTATGTTATGTACTAGGCCCGATGTATCGTATGCTCTAAGCGTCACAAGAAGATACCAGTCTGATCCAGGAATGGATCATTAGGTGGCTGTCAAGACAATCCTCAAGTACTTAAGAAACACTAAGGATGTGTTCCTAATATATGGAGAAGGTGATATGGTAATACGTGGGTATACAGATGCCAGTTTCCAGACAGATAGGATGACTTCAAATCTCAGTCTGGATACGTATTTATTTTGAATGGAGGTGCAATAAGTTGGAAGAGTTCCAAGCAAGACACCGTAGCGGAATATATTGCAGCTTCGAAAGCAGCAAAGGAAGCAGTCTGGATCAAGAAGTTTGTCTCAGAACTTGGTGTGGTTCCAACCATTGATGAAGCAATACCGGTTTACTGCGACAACAATGGAGCTATTGCACAAGCGAAGGAACCAAGGTCTCATCAGCGATCCAAACATGTGCTTCGCCGCTATCATCTGATCAGAGAGATTATAAGTAGGAATGATATACAAATTGAGAAAATTCCCACTGAAAGAAATTTAGCGGATCCTTTAACTAAGGCCTTGCCTCAAAGCAAGTTTGAGGGTCATGTTAGAGCCTGTGGTATTGGGTACCGTAGCGATTGGCATTAGGCCAAGTGGGAGTTTGTTAGTGATATGAGAGAAATGTTCTAAGGCAATCGCCTTATGATTATAATCATTTATTCTAATAAATGAATATTCACTATTTGAGTATACATGTTTGTGTATTTGATTGAGATCTTAAACTCATTTACTGAATGTCCGCAATACAATTCACAGCATGAGAGAATTTGTGATGAATTCACAACTAGTGATTATCTCTACATGTGCAATTGTGAAGTATTGAAATTGTCCCTAGTCGATGAATTGATAAATACGGACACTATCAATTCTGTTGAGACTAGCATGAGTTATTCTCTAATCAGCTGATTCTCACTGGCTGGTGACATTGAGATGTCCGGAGATAAACATGAATGCTAGTTAAGGGAACTAGTTCATTGGAGTGACTGGCTGTAAAACTTCATATGGTAGTCTACATATAGATATGTCAGTGAAGTTCTTACTGCAGCTTAAGTGCGATGTTCCTTTGACTTATGGTGTTCAAGTCATCTTGGTCATAGAGACTTATACTTTGACATCTTAAGCAAGCATCTCCAAGGAGGTGTGGACCCAGGATGATTGAGTATAAGCTGAAGTGCCCGAAGATTTTTGAACAGCCTACAAAGGATTCACCACTCCTTGCGAGGAGATGTATACCCGAGGCCTATCGTCGGATTGTTACTCGAAGCCTCTGGCTAGAGCATGACATGTTCAGAGTATGAATCTCTTAAATACATGAGAGTAATTAGAATCCGTAGGATGAGAAAACGTTACTTGGGCTAGGTGTGACGTAGTCAGCCTAGTGGGGACTGACACACATAGATCATGTCTTGAACCAAGTGGGTATAAGATGGTGAAGGGAATGGGGCACGATTCATTATAGCTGCTGAAGGGTTTCAGAATTGTTTCTGAGGTCAACCGTTGATCTTTCGATTAATTGGGGATCATGATGTACTACTAGGTGCCACTCATGATCGTTCTATAATTAATTGATTAATTATAGACGATCAACATAAATCGAAAGCCTATTTAGTCACACGCACTACGAGTAATCCGAGGGATTTAAAATGAGTTGAAAATTAGATTTTCCAATCAAGAGAGATTAAGTTTGGTTGAGCCAAACGATAAGTCGAATCTGAATTTTTCAGAGACGCATCGGAAGCGTAAAATGGCTAAGTCTTTTGAAGACTTAATAGATGAATTAAATAAGTTTAATTCATTGGGGCTTGGCTTGGATGGGCCGGCCAAAGAGGGCCTCTATCCTCTTTGCTTGGCCGGCCACAACAAAGGGAGAGAACCAAGTTTTTGGTTCAATTTATAAAATAAACCAAGTGTGGTTTGTTTTATAAAATTATGGATGATATAAATTTTTATATAATAAACTAAGGTTTGGTTTATTTTTCATGAAAATTAAAATGAACCATGGATTGGTTTATTTTATAAAATCAATCATGGATTGATTTACCATGATAAGGAAATTTATTCCATAAGAGAGAAGAGACTTGATTGATTTTTATCATGAATTAAAATATGATTTTAACCATGATATAAAATCAAACTTGGCATGATGGAATAAGTTATTCCATATTTGAGAGGCTTGATGGTTGAGAGACCACTATATAAAGGACTCAAGGCAAGGCTTGGGTGATAATAAAAGAGACGAAGGCATAGGCTCTCTCCTCTCTTTCTCTCCTTCTCTTCTCCCCTTCTTGCCGTGCGCCAACCAGCCCCAAGAAGGAGCACCAGCCGACCATCCTTTTGTGGTTAGTCTTTCGACTTCTCTCTTGGTTTTTCTCGTCGTGTTCTCGGAGAATCTAGTAGTTCTCGAGAACATGAAACTCGTGGCTTTGCGAAGTCATCCCGAAGATACTCGGCGTGGACGCGAATAGAGGCGGAGCTTCCAAGGGACGCTTACGGTTGGATTTCGTCCCTTCCTTCGAGTTACGCGAGGTAATACGTAAATTAGTTTATGTTTCTGCAAAATTTCAAATATATGATCATGTCTACACAAGATAAAATTGCATGCGTATATGTGTGGTTAAATGATTTAGAGAAATTATTTATGCTAAACCTTCCGCTGCACGTAATTAATTTTGAAATTACGAACCCGCATCCATGTCAACATGCACCCGGTCCCAACACCCCGGTGAGAGAACAGTAGGCGTCGGTCTGACCTAGGGTTTCGTTTGAAACCTGAAAGTCAGGACCAAGATAGCACTGGCTGTGTTTCATATATGCTTCATTTATATATATTATTGGATGTATGGAACTAACCCATGTTGCAGCTGAAAAAGTTAAAGCAGCTTGACTGGGGCGCCTAAAAGGGACTCAGGCGCCTGAAAGTTGGTAGATAGAGGCTGAGCTGGCGCAACAGTCAGACTGACGTGGTGAGTGTTGAGTGGAGGATCCACATCAACACTCAGGCGCCTGACCAGGATTGAGTTTGACTGTGTAGCAGATAATGTTTCCACCCGATTCACTGTGATTAGGGCACCTGAATGGCCTTTCAGGCGCTTGAGTAAGTTGTATAAAAAGGGGTTGAGTGTAGCAGTCCGGTACATCAATTCAATCACTGTGATTACTTTCTTCCTCTGTGTGCTGTGCGATCGAAGTTCAGACAATGTCGAAATATCGTCCGACTCTCCGAACGAAGACATATTATCACACTTCAAGAGTCGCTATTGTTGTTAATTTCTTATTGCACACGTTAATTTGTAACTTGTAAACATCTTTGCAATTTATAGTGACACCCAAAGTAAATGATCAAGGATTGTGGACCTTGCAGTAGGAGTCGATCAAGACTTCGAAGCAAGTAAAACCAACACGAGTTAGCGATCTTGATTTGTTGTTTATTTCCGTTGCTCTATCTCTCTAACTCTTACGCTTATTCTCAAAGCTTCCGCTGTGTACTTTATCGCTTATTAATTTATGTGTTAATTTGGAAATTTTTGTTAAGTGATATTCACCCCTATTAAATACCGAAATTTAAGGGGTTAAAAAGGTAAAATTTGAATCATAGGGGTGTAGTTGGGATTATTCGAATTTGGAGGGCCTTTTTGTAAAAAGCAAAAATCATTATAAACCCTAAACAATTCCTCCTAAAATCATTTTCCCCTCTCCTTGCCGTTTCTTTTTCCCCCCGATGACTAGTGGTTCCCCTCTGCGGCCGCTGAAGCCCATCGCAAGCGTCCTCTTCATCTTCTTCTTCGTCTTCTTTGGCATGCATGAACAGGACGTCGTGCGTCCCGTCGCTCAGATCGCACACCACACCTCTCATTTCTACCCTAAAGCCGCCGAACCACTGCATGAGCGATTCCCTACGCCGCACTGACGCCGACGCTCTCTCACCCGTGATTCCTCTCCCTCGCAGCGGATCCTCTCCCTCGCAGCAGATCCTCTTCTTTTCGTGTCGGGCATGAGCATGAGGCAACATTTTGTTCTCCTCTTAGCCATGCCCTAGCATTGGTTTTCGATTAGGGCAGAAGAATTGTGGCCGATGCCAACTCAGGTATGAGATTGATCGTTTAGGAATCTATCATTAGGGTTGAACTTGATATGGATTTGGTTATTGGTTGAACTCACAGGATTTCTTGTAGATGTTTCTATGTTGGTTGCCGGGAGTTCCAATGGGAGTTTATTTATGTTAATTGCATTGTTTTCCCTTGGTTTCCTACCTTGGTATTGCTAAATAGGGTTGCGTGTGATGGCGAATAGATTGTGGAGTTGAGTAGCAATTTATCATTGATTTATTTTGAAACCGCAGTCCTAGTTCTCAGAGTTTAAGGTTGATATTGGATGATTGGTTGATGAGCAGGTGTTTGATCCGTTGGGTATTGTGGTTTCTACAGAAAATTTCTTTGTTCTTCTTGGTTGAAGAAGTATCCAGTATATATTGCTTTTGTTTTTCTTTCCTGGCATCATCGACTTCAAAAATTGCCTATGTCATTTTATCTTTATTATGGCTTAATAAGGTTGAATTAGATACCTTCAGTTTCCTTCCATCCTTGCCTAAGCATTCCACATGCTTTTCGAACAACCAAGATGATTTATTAATAGTTGATTTCAATTTGGTTTAAGGTTCAAGGTGGTAGAAATTAATTAACTGATTTCTTAAAGGCAATATTTCTGTGTGGGGCCTAACTGGGATAATTATGTTAGAATGGAACCATAGTTGTTATATATATATGTTGGTGCACACCTAAGTCCAATCTGTGTTTTGATAATGGCAACATAGGTCAAAAGTTAAGTCTTTCTTGTTTTCTAACAAGTTAATCAAGTGTGCAGGAAAAGCCCTAGCAAAGGACAGCTAGGCAACTGGCGAAGGACTGCCAGTGGCAAAGCCCTAGCGAAGGACTGCCAGTAGAAAAGACCTAGCGAAGGACTGCTAGGCAACTGGCGAAGGACAGCCAGTATCCAAGCCCTAGCGAAGGACTGCTAGGCAACTGGCGAAGGATTGCCACCATCAAAGCCCTAGCGAAGGAATGCTAGGCACCGAGCGAAGGACAGCTCGACACCCAAGACCTGATAAAGGACCGTCAGGCAAAAGTCCAACCAAAGGGGCGGTTGGCATCAGGTAAACTCTCCCGAGAGGAGTAGGTGAGGACGCGTTCCCCGTCGAGGGAACAGTAGGCGTCGGTTCGACCTAGGACTCCATTTTGGAGACCAAAAGTCAGAACCAAGACAGCTAAGGCTGTATAAAATAATAATATAATTGTTATTTGGACTAACCCTGGATGCAGGATCGAAGGGCTGAGTATCTGCAGCTCAGAGAGCCTCAAAGGAGTGAGGCAGAAGCTGAGCAGGGCGCCCCGGATGATCCGGGTGCCCCCAAGGTCAACCCAAGTCTGCAAGAACCTCAACGCGCCTCGACAGCTAGATTCGGGGCGCCCCGGATGCTCCGGGCGCCCCGCGTGTCGCGGGCGCCCCCACTGCCAGCTGCCGAAGCGCATCCTTGCGAAGCCGAGGAGATGAGGCTTTGATCGGTCAATCCGGGCGCCCCGGTCAAACCGGATCCCGAGGATAAGGGGATCAGACGGCGACCGAGCTACCACCGGATCAAACGCCACGTGGGGGGCGCTCCCGACATCCCGGGCGCCCCCAGGCCTTATATAAAGGGCCCTCGACCCCAGGCTTCTAACAACAATTTTCTCAACGCCTCAAAGCTCTTCTACGCTCGTGCATTGCTCCGGATACTCTCCAACTCGAGCCGACGACGTCCCGCTGCTCCGAAAAAGTTGATCTACTCCGGACGTCGGTAAAGAAGAACGTTCTTTTTAATTACTGCACTTATATTTGTAATTAAATTCTGTAAACCTTTTTGCGCATATATAGAATTGCCCAAAGTAAACGGTCAACGACCGTGGGCCTTGGAGTAGGAGTCGACACAGGCTCCGAACCAAGTAAATCGACTGTGTCCTGTGTCTTGTTTTTTATTTCCGCTGCGTACGTGCTCTTTACGCAAATCCGAAAATTTACCGATATTCACCCCCCCTCTATCGGTTTTCACGATCCAACAAGTGGTATCAGAGCGGGGAAGTTCAAACCTGGTGCAACCACCAGTTTGAAATTTTTTTCGGATTCCTTTTTTTTTATTCTATTTTCTTTATCTTACGAATTTTTCGATAAAAATTTTATTCGGTCTTTTTTTGGCAAGGTTGGTGCAACACCCCTTGTCCTTAATTTATCCAGCACTGCTAATCCAAGACCTAGTCTTGGCAAATTTTTTTTAGTTTTCTTTTTCAGTCTAAATGGCCATGCAAGAGGGATTTAGCACCGCAAGACCTCCACTCATCAATGGAGAAGACTTTTCCTACTGGAAAAGCCGCATGGAGGTCCACCTGAAAACTCAGGTGGACATATGGATCATTATCCAGTCCGGTCTGGAGATCCCCCGAAACGCTGATGGACTTCCTCAGAACTACTCCGAATGGGACAATTCCCTAAAATGCAAGATAGAAGCCGACACAAAAGCAACACAAACCCTACAATGCGGGCTGACAAAGGAAGAGCTGAACCGCGTGGGCCCCTTCAACAGTGCAAAGGAGCTGTGGACAAAACTGATCGAGCTGCACGAAGGGACTTCAGACACTAGGATCAGCAAGAGGGATCTGCTCCTGAACAAATTATACACTATCAAGATGGCGGACAACGAATCAGCAGCCCAACTCCACGCACGGATCCAAGAGGTAATGAACGGTCTTCACACAATAGGTCACAACGTTGAAAACCGTGACCTAATAAGGTATTCCCTAAACGCTTTCCCTAGAAGTACCTTGTGGGCATCTATGGTAGATGCGTACAAGGTCTCTAGAGATCTTTCTAAAATAAAATTAGACGAATTGTTTTCCGAACTAGAACTGCACGAACAAAATAACACCAATATGGTCGAGAAAAGTATTGCTTTCGTTGCAGGTAAAACAGGAAGGACTACGAAGAAGAAGCCTGAACCCGAAACTGAGTCTAACTCTGACTCAGACTCAGAAGAAGAAGATGGAGATCAAACTAAGCTGGTCCGGCTCGCTCGAAGCTACTACAAGGAGCTGAAGAACCGAACCAACAAACGGAAAACCGGCCGAAGAAAGGACGAACCAACTGAACCCGCAAACAAGCGCAATGTGACCTGCTATGAGTGCAAGAAAAAGGGCCACTATAAGTCAGAATGTCCAAATCTAAAGGAGTCCAAGAAAACAAGACGGAAGAAGGCGCTCCAAGCAACCTGGGACGAATCGTCCTCAGAAGAAGAAGAAGAGGCACCCCAGTCCAATCTTCTAGCTCTAACCGCCTCAGATAAAGTCGAAACCGAATCAGAAACAGAACAAGAAGACGGCGAGCTGACCTTCACAGAAGACGGAGAAATTAAGGTAACTGGTTTTAATAGATCGCAATTAAGTGATTTAATTTCTTTTCTTTCTCGAGATTTGGCAAAAGCCAAACTCCGAGTCGAGTCCCTCCGACAGGAAGTAAAACTCCTGAAAGAGGGAGCTGACTCTAAACCCTTAACCGAGAAGGTTCAGGAAGGAACTCCTGCTCAAGTTGAAAAACTTGAAAAGGAAAACTCCTCCCTGAAAACTCAGGTTAAGGATCTTAGATCAGCATTAGAACGGTTTACATCTGGTTCCAAGGGTCTTGACATGATCCTTGGAAAATAGAAATCAGTTCTAAATCGATCCGGATTGGGCTACAGAACTAAATCTCGTCAAAGATCATACCTTGCTGTACTGAATCAGTCCAGAGGCAAAATTCAGGCATGGGTACCTAAACTATGCCTGAACAAACCGACTGGATCAAATCAGTATTGGATCCCCAAGGACAAGATTCACATCTTGCCTAACCATCACCGTGGCTTTAGTCCAGGGGGAGCCAAATTGAAAACCATTTTCATTATTAGATGAATTTGTTATTATTGATTTAAATTGATTGTTTGATTGTTTATTTAATTTCTGTAATATACCATGCTTAGACTTAGGTTAGTTAAGGACTGAACAAACTTAGCTGAAATTTGACAACATAGTATTGGGTAGAGGTGAGATGATAGTACGTTAGGGAAACCAATTCTAATAAGATCAAGTTCACTTGGTCTCTTTAGACTGGCGGAACTAGTCGAAGCTACCGATCCAAAACCCAAACTAGTTAGACCAGAAATTTTTCAGAAATTGATTTTGAAAATAAAATTTCATTAAAAGACTTTGTCAAGGAAAGGGTGGATGATCCCATAAGGCTTCGGCCAAAGAAGGCCTAGTGCCTCGCCAAGACCTGGAAGTCAATTTTTGAAATTCAAATTCAAATTAATTTTTGTCAAATTCGAATCTAACACAAAATTTCAGTTATTTGTAGATTTAATCTTCTGTCAAAATTAATTGGTTTCAAAATTAATTGAGTTTTTAAAATTTAATTGCTTTGAAAATTAATCAATCTTTTCAAAACAACTTTTAATCATCAAAACCTGTCTCACGAAAACCATAAGGTTAACGTGATTGAAAACCCTAGATTTGGGTGAGACAGACTAGGCAGTGAAACTCAATTTAAGCTATTCCTGATTCTAATTGGATCCAAATCAAGAAAATTCTTTATGCGTAGGAACATAAAGATTTGGACCAATGGATGTTGGATAGCGGTTGCTCCAGACACATGACTGGAGATAAATTGAAGTTCACCAAGCTCAAACTCAAAAACCTAGGCTCAGTGGCATTTGGCAATAATGCTACACTCAAGGTAATTGGGTCAGGTAATATTGAGCTTAAATCTGATTTCATTATTAAGAAAGTTCTATTGGTTGAAAACTTTAATTTTAACTTGCTTAGCATAAGTCAGTTATGTGATTCTGGTTATATAGTTACTTTCAATAATTCTAACTGCCTGATTAGAAATGAACAAGACTCAGAAATCATACTTAAGGGCACTAGGAAAAATAATGTATACACTATAAATCTTTCCCTTATACCCAAATGTATGTTAACACAATTAGAACAAACAAACCTCTGACATAGGAGATTAGGTCATACCAATGTAAGAACTATATCAAAAATTACCCAACTTGGCTTAATCAAAGGTATCCCCAAAATCAAAAATAATGAAAACCTAATATGTGAATCATGTAATCAAGGCAAACAAACCAAATCCAATCACAAACTTATTCAATCTGACTTAACTCAAACTACACTTGAGCTCCTGCACCTTGACCTATTTGATTCACATGGAGCCAAGTCACTAAGCGGGAACCGATACTGCTTAGTAATAGTTGATGATTACTCTAGGTTTACCTGGGTTAGGTTCCTAAAAAACCAAAGATGAAACCCTAAACCTATTTGTTGAATTCTGTAAACTAATTGAAAATCAAAACGACACTAAAATAAAAAAGACTTAGGAGTGATCACGGGGGAGAATTTGAGAATCAACGATTCGAAGAATTCTGTAAAATAAATGGGTATTTACATGAATTTTCATGTCCTAGAACCCCCCCAACAAAATGGGATAGTTGAGCGAAGGAATAGAACCTTACAAGAAGCCGCTAGGGCTATGCTCAACGAATTTAATCTAGCAAACCAATTTTGGGCAGAAGCAATTAGTACAACCTGTTATATCCAAAATAGGATTTTAATTAACAAGCGACACAACAAAACCCCCTATGAATTGTACTACCATAGACTACCAAATTTACATTACCTAAGGGTCTTTGGATGTAAAGTCCATATCCTAAACACCCAAAGACTATTTAGGAAAATTTCAATCCAAGTCAAACCCTGGTATCTTCCTAGGATACTCAAACACAAGTAGAGCCTATAGAGTTTATAACAAACAAACTAAGAAAATTGAAGAAACTACAAACTTAATTTTTGATGAAGAAATCAATTCAACATCTAATAATCCAGATTTAACTTTATCACACTCTGACCAAGAAATAATGAACCTTAATTGAACCCTTAATTGAACCCTTAAACGAGTTAACCATTGAACCAATTAATGAGTCAACTGAAACAAATATTGAACCAACAATCAACCAGCCCAAAGAATCGAAACAAACCATCCAGCCGGACCTGAGGCTGAACCAAGCTCTAGGAGAACCAAGAAACCCAGACTTAGTCACCCAACCGATCAAATTGTGGGTGATCCAACTCTAGGAGTCAGGACTAGGTCTTCCTATAGGAACCTTAGTCAAATAGCTATGATATCAAAAATTGAACCCAAAACTATAGAAGAAGCCCTACCTGATCCTGATTGGATCATAGCGATGCAAGAAGAACTAGCTCAATTCGAGAGAAACCAAGTCTGGGAATTAGTACCTAAACCTGAAGATAAATCCATCATAGATACTAAGTGGGTCTTTAGGAACAAGCTAAATGATCAAGGAGAAA